>WAAE01012927.1:0-30031 GCA_013400495.1 Nicator chloris
GCTCCAGTTTTTCTTCCTACTTCTTTTTAAATAATTTTGTAGCAGGGTGTCTATACCCTAATCCATTTACAGAAATACTGAGTATGCATTAGACATCAAAATAAATAATTTCCCCATATCCTTGTACTCCAAAATATGCAGTTAATTAAACTAATTTGTCAGGTTTTGTAATTTGGAAACTCTTCCTACCATCCTCTCCAATCACTACTTATTTAAATTTCATCCTTGGCCAGTTTCATGATAATGTTTATCTGCTCCAGAGGATTGGAAATGAGAGTAATACACTGCCATACCATTTAATTTCTTTCTTAAAGCTGGAAAAAGCAAAGCATCAACTGGTCAGTTAGATAACACAATGTCCCATGTAGGTTATTTGCTTATGATAGCTGGGGGGTAATTTAATTCCTGAGCTGCTTGTTTAATGGTTCTGAGTGGGCTTCCATATAGTTAAGAATGAACTGTACATAACATTTTTATAAAATTGAATGAAAATTTTCTCACATCAGAACAGGTTATATATTACTGCAACACACATTTAATGTGGAATAATAATTCTCCACTATTTGTATACATTTTTTATGTAGCATTTATCTTGTAGAATAAAGACCGAAGAAAGGGAATATCAAAACCATATCTAACAAACATACCTTTTTTTCCCCAGATACCTTGCTTGAGCTTTATTTCTGATTTCTATTTTAACTGCTTCTGAAGAGTCTAGCAAAGAATTAATACAGGCTATCTAGGTCAAATAAAAATTCTTTTGCATTTACTTTCATGCTCAGTGTGCTTTATAAACATTCAGTTAACTCCAAAACCACTTCAGTCAGATGCATTATGTGTTCTCCTGGTTTTGCCACACAAGGAAATTGAAGACTCATATGCTAAAAAAGTATTTTTAATGCTCTTTCTGCTAATAAAAAAGTTCCAAACTCCCAGATCTGTGAAAATCCTAAGGGGCATTTCTCTGTAGACAAGTAAAGATGTTTGCATGTATCCTGTCTCTCTGCCTTGGGGAGCACGCTACTCAGTTGGAACACTATATAAGGTAAAATAACAAGTCCCTGCCCCAGCATTTTATCATTTTATCATCCTTTTGGTATAATGTTCCCTACTGCGTGCCAACTATATCTTGAATCAGATGGAAACCATTATGATGTCATTCCTGCCACTTGATTGAATCTAACTTTGAACCAACTTTGCTACCAACAGCAAAGGCATGTGGCAAGCATTTCCAGTTGCCTTAGCTTGTGTTTTTACTGATATTGCCTGCCTAGCAAAGCAAAGAAAGAAGACTGAGCTCAAGAGAAAAGGATAGCAACAGAGGTACCATAGCATGTGTTAGGGGTTAGGCTTTCTTTTTTTCTTTAGAATATTTTCTTCCCATTTGTTGTCATAGAGATGGTGATGTAGCCAGGGCTTTTGGCATACCATTGAAGTGGTCCTGGGAGGGGAGGGGAAGCAGTGTGGTGTTTGGCAGTTTCTTATCTGGGGCTGGGTCAGTCTTCGCCTGGTTGGCAGGGCAAGCAGCTTTGGGGCTTTGGTGCAGGGCTTCTCTGCCCAGGGCAGCTCCCTGCTACAGCTGAGCCTTCTTGCCATTTCTCCTTCCTGTCAGTGGGTCAGTTGTCACGGGAGCTGCGACTGGACTGGGACATTTTGACAGGCATCATTGCTGGGAGAGAGACCCTCACCATCTGCCTGGGTGCCTCAGGGGAAACCTCCTTCTTCTCTCTGGAGGAAGAGATGCACCTCCCAGCCCCTTACTGGAGCCTTGGCTGCTGCTACCCTCACCAGAACACCTCACGGGACAATGAGAGCCAGGAGAAACCTGAAACACTCCTCCCTCTCTCCTCCAGTCTCCCTCTCTCCCTGGGGCCGCCATTTGAGCTGGCGTCAGGCGCCTTGGAGCCGCCCGAGCCAACAGCGCCGCCTGCAGCCGCGGGGCGTCACTGCAGGCCTCACATGGAGCCTGCCGCGCCCCGGCCTGCTCCTAACTGCTCCCCAGGGGAGAGGGAGAACGCTGCTGGTGGGCTTTTCCTCTCCGTTTGAGTTGTTCTGGTTGTGGTTGTTGTTTGCCTGTCCTGTTTTAGATTTATAAATTTGTATATGTGTGTGTGTGGGTGTGGGTGTGGGTGTAAACAAGTGTTATTCCTTCTCCCATATCTTTGCCTGAAAGCCTTATTATTTCAAAGTTATAATAATTTGGAGTCTTCCATTCCAGGAAGGTTCCTGCCTTCCTTGGCAGACACCTGTCTTTTAAACCAGGACAGCATATAACCTGTCTTTTAAACCAGGACAGCATATAACACATGCAGCAAAAAACTCTGCTGTTGATAATCGGGCAGGAACCCGGAAAGACAGTGAAATGTGAAGAATTTCACAAACCTAATAGCAGCAGCTACTGAACAATACAAATTCTGCCATAGAATTGGAAAATCTGAATTTCCGAGTCTCTGATAGCAGAAATATATTTGGTTGGGGGGGTTGCCTTGTAGGCAGTGGGTTTAGGTCATTGCTGTCCCTTTGCCTGTCAGAACCTTTATTTGAAGTGTTTTATTCCTCCTGGTCTCCTCTTTTTCTCTTGAAAAGTTAGACTGGGATGTTGAAGGGCCAAAAGCAACAAAATTGCAATTCGAGTATTGGACCTACTTCCTCTCATGCAATTCACCTGAGGATTTCAGTCTTAACCTTGTTTCCACCCAGCACTTTCTGGTAATATGCAATAGCAAGCACCATTTTAATAAGAGGCATTTTGCTTTATTGTCACAGAGAGCACTTTTCCTTTGACTTAAATTAAATCTCTATTGCAACGATTTTTCTTTTTAAAATTCATGTGGACACCCTTGTAACCAGCCTTCTGGAATTAATTTGCTACTATCTTAGTAAATACTAGCGTATTTGTATTTGTATTTTGTGTGTGTCTTCCATTCTTCCATGTCATCTGATGAGGTCTCATCTCTCTATTTGAATGCAGGTGGGCATCCAGGACTTATTATTGACATCATGTAGTAGGGAACTCACAAATAGTCCTTACAGTAATGTGACTCTGATTAAGCAACTCAGTGATTAACAGCTGACTGAGGGTGGATGGGATGGACCTGATCTCCTTCATGGGATTTGTATGCTGCTGTGCTTTGGATTTGTGACTAAACCAGTATTGATAATACATCAATACGTTCTCTACTGCTAAGTGGTGTTTGGACAGCATTGAGCTTTTCTCTTCTCCATCCTCTCTCCTCCAGTGAATAGGCAAGAGGATGGGAGGGGAAATAGCCAGCAGACTCAACCCAAATTAAGCTAAAGGACATTCTGTACCATGTGACATCATGGTCAGCAATAAAAGCTGGGGGAAAGGAAGAGGAACTTTGTACCCTCATGGTTGTGGCATTAGCTTTCCTAAGCAACCGCTACAGCACTGTAAGGCCTGCTTTTCTGTAACAGGCTAAACACTTCCCTGCCAATGGGAAGAAAAATATTTCAATTTTGCTTTGCTAGCATGCTCTGCTTTCCTTAATCCATTAAACTGACTTTCTCACAGAATACAATCCTTCATGCTTTTGCTTTTTCTATTCTCTCTTCTATTCCACCAGGATGGGGGAAGTGTCTGTGTTGTTCTTACCTACTTGACAGGGACAACCCATTACAGGAGTACAAACCTTCCAGATGGCTGTAAGAAGTGTCATATTAGTTGGCAAATTGTATTACTATTTTGCCAGTGAGACTTCCAATATAACATGTTAACTTTTTACAAACAGCCTTTCATTGTATTTCTTTCACACTGACCTATCTCACAGCCGCAGCTGACAGAGTTCAGAGATAGCAGTCAAGAGAAAGATGATATTGCATACTTTACTTCCAACATTACACAGCAGTTTTTAGTGTAAACACATGACCTTACTGTGGTGGCGGGTTTTTGATAAGTTACTGTTTAGTTTTGTTGAAGTGTTTTTCCCAGTGGTTTGTTCCTGTTACACCCCTGTGATGGATGTGGTCTGTCCCAGGTTGTCCTTCCCCTGTCCCACTGTTACTCTGACCCTGCCCCTGGACCATCAGCCTTGGTCCAATCATTTACCTGTACCACCCCCTCCCCCAATGAGTTTAAAAGTTACCTGGGACCCCTGCCTCTCCCTCTGGGGCTCTCCTCTCCAAAAAATAAACATCTTGCCCTAAGAGCCTTCTCGGACCTTTATTTCAAACCTCGAAGCTGAGGAACCAGTGTAGGACTGCCTGCAGTCTGAGCACTGGACTCCTGACCACAGGACTGGGGTATCAGAGCTAGCCAGGCTCCCCCGGGTCCTCAGCTTCACCTTACCACTCAGGAACACTAAGTAACTATCAAATGGTAATGGTTAAGTCAGTGGTTTCCTCATGAAAATCCTATTTATCCATTTTACTAAGGAATAATCTAAATAATAGCACAGGATTTGTTTCTACTCAGAGTAAATAGAATAGGGACTTTAAAAGAGTAAATTTGAATTAGCAGTTAACAACAATACAATATTGTTTTTTCTTCTTAGCTTATCACAAGCTCAAAAGCTCTCTATTTTCTTCACTTTATAGAGAAAACTTATGCATCTGTAATTTGAGTAAACTATCATCTAATTAAATAATTTAGATTGAATATGCTAATGTAAAGGATCATAAAAAAAGAATAATTACAAAGGGACTTCAAGAGGATAATTACAAATGAAGAATGTTGGATCCAAATAAAATTCTTATGTTCTTTAATTACTGAAAACCCATCTAAACAAAGAATTGAGAATATCTTATTTAAGCACTGTGCACAATGAATGTCTCTTCAGACTCTTGAAAAATATTAATATGATCATGTATTTATTAGATATTACCTAACAACTTTGAAAGCCTGTGAGCTCTAGGAAAAGAAAGAGAAAAAAAAAAAAAAAAGGAAATTTTTATCAATGCCCCTTTTCCACAGGTCTGTGGGGGTCTCAACACCATGTCTCATCCCAATAGTAAGGCAGCTCATGCCTTCATCAGCATCATATTCCTGAAGGTGTCAGAGAGGGAGTCCCACCCAAAGTGGCTTTAATAATAGAATGTGACTAGTAATAACATGCAAGCTGCTTTGGAAGAAGAAACAAAACTATAACCATTTACTTCAGCAAACAGATGCACCCACACATGCACAGAGGACTGCGCTGCAAACAGGCATAACAGCAGGCTCTGTGCATTTATAGCCCCTTTTCTACAATTAGTGGGTCTGATTAGCTCTCATATTTTGCCTCAAATATCTACTTTCTCATGCAGTGAACTGTTTGCAATGCTGGTACATGGAAAGATTGTTGTTTGTTTTTTCTTTTGTACTAAAAAATCAAAATTTTAGGGAGCTTCCACAGGATAATTGCACATTGTAAAATATTTTCACAGTCCATGCTATCTGTAATTTCATCCGTATCAAAAGGAAGTCATCAGAACATTATCGTTCAGCCTTTGAGACAAAGGTTTGCAAGGTCATGTTGTTTAATCACACTAGTAAGGTGTGACTCTTACAAGCAGTTATTTCAGTATTATATTTTCTGTCTTGCATCCCTATAGTAGCCTCAGATTCTATTTATAGAAGCAGTCTCTGCAAATTTTCCTTAAAATGCCAAAACAAGCAGCAGATACAGGGAGGAGATGCAGTTCATAACCAAACCATTTCCTTGATTTGTACATGACTTTTATAACATGGCACAAGTATTTAAGAAGCATTGAACTATTAGAAGTACTCAAGTATTAGAAGTATTCAGTTTCATTTTAATAAGCTGAGAAAGCAGTTACTTCATTTCTACAAGAAATATGGGAAAAAATATTTGATGCACTATTTGTCCAAAGGAAAAACTACAAAAGAAACATTTAAATTTCAGTTGTATCTATTTATTAGATAGAAAACATTCATTAGTTGTAAAGTAAAAAAAGACATAAAATCTTGCCTTTTTATTTTTTTAAATCCATTTGGATCATCCAGAAGCACAGCTGAACTACAGGTCTATTTCTGAGCAATTTCAGCATAAAAGAAATACAGTGTTCTGAAAAAAACCCATGTACATGTGTCCATCACACCATCAGAATATTCAGCCAAATCCACAGAGGTTACAAAGCACCCAGGATGAGGACAACAAGAGGTGAAAGAGTCTAGACACAGATAATCTTAGACTGTAAAAGAGACTGAAAATCATCTCAAAAAGCTAAAAATGTGAATATAGCAGTCTATTTTCTACCCAGGTATGATTTGAGGATATAAAGAATTAAGCCTTTCTTGGTAGAAGAAACTAAAATAACTGTGTATGTAAATAGGAGAATTTTGCATAATTGTGCAAGATCTATTACATCCCCAGGGAAAAGTCCTTGACTGAAGCCAGTTTGGGTATATAATTTCTTTTGGTGTTTCCTTACATATGTATTATTTCCAATTAATAAGTTTCAAGTTTAACGTGTAGTTTCTGAAAGAACACTGCTGAAAACTTGTAAGACTTGTGTAGCCATAAGTGAAACCATCAAAGAAATAATGGCTCTGAGTTGACTACTAACTAGAGAATTCAGCCTGCTGAACCTGGGGTATATGGGACAAGCCCTTTTTATTACTATTGAAATAATTTAATATAGAAAGACTGAGTCAATTTCTAGGCTTCTCTAGAAATATTTAAGTGAGAAAATACAATGTACAGATGCAATAAATATCTGAATTTCCTGAGCTTGGACCAGAAAGAGAAGTATACGTTGCACTGAAAATTGTACTTGTGAAAAACCAAGAGATGAGAATTTATGTACATTTCAGTATGTGTGTACACAGCAATAAACACACTGCAGCTGGGCTGCATTCCTGAAAAAGAGGCATAAAATTAGGGAAAACATTAGAAATCTGCAAACCTACCTATAACCCAACTGCAGAAAAAGAAGGTAGAAAAAATAGGAAACTAGTTTTACAGTTATTTCTGACCTATCATAACTTGTTGTAATTGAGATAAAAGAGAAATAGAACCTGCAATCTTTGAGTGAGGAGAAGGCCTGCAACTTACAAAATAAAAAACCTCACTCAGCTACCTTAAAATTCTCTGATTCTATTTTAACTTATTTACCTCATTTTGATAGTAATTAGATACAATACTTCCCCCTACAGAGATTCTTTTTGCCCTTAAAAAAATGCAGGATTATTGAAATTTGAGCCAATCTCTAAGGCAACTGTGGTGTGATATGATCCTGTGTGAGCTGGTGAACAAAGGCTCAGGATGACTCAGATGCACCTTCATTGATGGCACCATACTGTTTCCCCCTGCCCAATTATCTAGCACTCAGGGGGAAAGAACTCCAGCTCCCTAATTGGTAGAATTTATGACAACTTTTTTTTTTCCCTTCGAGGAAAGTTGCCCTCTGGGACTTTGACTGAACCAACTCTTCAGAAACAGTAAAAGCACAACCCAATACAGCCATGTCTCATTCCAATTTTGCAAACCATATGTACAGCATGGGTTCTTAATAGATTAGATAAATCTTTCTATGCATTTCAACAGCTTACTAGAAAAGTATTTTCAGACTTTGGTAGACTGTTGGTAATATTGCTACCAACCTATTCTCTATTCCTGCAAACAGCTGCTTCAAGAATCTAGCTTGCCCCAGCTGCCACAGCTATTCCTACAAAGTTCTGATAACACATTTTGAACTGGATTTTCTACTGGGGTTTTCAGAGGAAATTCCACAGAAGCTTACTCTGAAATATCAGGAGAGGTACGAATGTCCTTTCTAGCAAACCCAGGAAATATTCAAAGCCGTAATTGCTAGGATGAGAAGCACAAAATCCAGTTAAATTGCAATCTCTTTGAACCTAGTGTCTTCTACCAAAGTTCACCCACATCACTGGCACATAAACAAACTATAACATTAAGGTGATTATCTGAGACATGAGCCAATAGACTACAGCTGCATAAGGAACAAGTAGTGACACATCTAGTGGTCCAGTTGACTGAAACAGAAAATTCTTTTGGAGCTTCATACAAGCAGGTTGTTAAACAGGCTTTTTTCAGCCTGTTTCAGGAGAAAGGGAATTAGAATCTGAGGAGAGATGACTCTCTACAGCCTAGCCCAAGTCCATGCATTACCAACAGAGGTTACCATGGTGCAAAGTAGCTCCTGACTTTTAAAAGCACAAACATGATCCTCATAGTGTGCAATGGTTATGATTCTCAAGAAAATGTAGGTATCTGATTCCTAAAAATTAAGAAACTTGATAGCTATTGTACTACTTGTATGGCTAACTATTACTTAATTCACCATGATTAGATAAGTATTTTCAATCAACCAAGCCTCACCTCAAATCATATAGGTGTTAACCTGAATTGCAAAGGAAAAAAAAGTAGAAGTCCATGGATAAGAAAATGATGATGCAAACACAGACACAAAATCGTACCCTTCAAGAAATGTAGATGAGATAAAATTACACTGACTCTAAATATATTTTTGTATAAATATATATGTAATTAAATTATATTTACTCCAGCATAAACAGCATACTGCCTACCAGCAGCACTCTGTGTGTCAGTTTCTGGGCAGAGACTCTGCTTCCGCATTCCACCTGCATGTTTCCTTCCCCATTCATAACCTTATCAAAACCAGATAAAACATAAACTAAGCAATTAAGAATACTTTCTGCTGTCCTGAAAAATAATATTTAATATAATAAATGATAAAATTTTGGTCTTAAATCGAACTGTTTTGTAGAAAAGGGATGTGGGATATTTAGGTAATTTTCTTTTCAAGCAATGTGGTAAATTAAAATTATTGACTGCTTTGCTGAATAACAAATTTTTAAATATTTTATATGTGTGAGAATATTGAAATTTTTTATATATTTGGACAATGTTTGCTGCACATTTGTTGCTATTGCTTTACTTTAATGACTATACACTTACAATGGACCATGTGTTATTTTTTTGATCTTTGGATTTGTGGAAATTTCAGTGTTAGGACACCAAAGATATCTAAGACAGCATATTAAAACTGTGAGTTTATTGCATGCCAAAATCACAGGCATTTTTTATTTGATGGTGTTACATTAGTAGCACCTGAAGACAAATTGCCACCGTTCCACTAAACATAATTACATTACATCTAACTATAAGTTGTTGCACCAGAATAAAGATTTTTTTACAGTTCAGCTTTTGCATACATACAGAATGTATTAAACTGAGAGGCTGGAGATGCCAGGGTACACCTACAGTTGTTTGAGAAAATGTGGCAATTGTGTGCCAAAATACACTTGAATTTTCTTCTAAACCAACAGCAAAAGATCTTCAGGATGGGTTTTGCAAACCAATCTCTAGTCATTGGTATTACCAAGCAGCTTTGTCAGATGCATGTTTTAAGATACAGCTATAGATGATATGAATTTATTCTGTGGACATACCCAGAAACAACTTAAACCTGCTGGCATTCAAATGCCATCTTTTCACTTCTGATGCACAGGTGAATTGCTTATAGATTGGCAAACTACAGCTAGATGAGGTAACAAAGATTTTGGATATAATATAAAATGAGTGTGTGCAGAATGACCTATTTGTCCTGTGCTGGGGAATATAAAAACATGCCTTGGACTATTTTTACAGATTGTGGTTTTCCAAAGCACATTATTTGAACATAAACGTCTTCGTGCCTTTTCCAAGGTCCAGCCCTCCGCAAACCATATACAAAATTCCTTCTTAGTAGGTAAGTATCTCTTAGTCCTGTCCTGTCTTGTACTGCATCTCCCTAGTCCTCAAGCTAACTTCAGCTTCTGACAAGACTGAGTAGTTTCATTTCATCATGACCATTTCTGTTTTGCTGACCCTGCTGTGAAATTATGAAACAAATTGCCAACTCTGGCTAAACTGGCCTTCCAAAAAAAAAACCCATCTGGTTCTGACAGACAACTGTTACTGACAACCAGCAAAATAAGCACCTTCCCTGGATGGGGCTTTGTCTGTTCTTTCATTCAGTAGTTTTTCACTCAGGGTGTCCAGGTGCACTGGAGCTTGGTTCTCACAGCTTCTCTGAAGACAGTCCTGACACCCTTCATTATCACACACACTCCCACATGAGTCTCAGCCCTGCACAGCTTCCCCCAAATTTGTCTTTTGGGCAACTAAGGCCATTAACACTTATAGCAAGGTGAAAATCTCATAATCTATGAAACCAGACCTCAACCTCCTATCATTCCTTATGCAAAGAGTGTTTAAAGGAAGGAGTTAAATTAAACTCTATAATGTTCACTGACTTAGATCTGAGAAGACTCCTGCTATTGAAGAGTGGATCTGAGTGCTGATGGGAGAGGCTCCTGACTGAGCAGGCAATAGAATAGAGTTTGTACCTCCTGTTCTGTTGCAGGGATCCACAGTCTGCTCCGACTCGGATCAGCTGTTGTATTGTAATTTCTTTGGGCCACCTGCTGTCAGTACTAATTCTGTAGATAGCAAAGCACCCAGAGGATAGGTGAGGCACAAATACTCTACTTTAGTCGAAGTAGCAAAGTATCAGAGACTAACACAATTCTTGAAGTTGTACTTTGCATGTGCTATTCTTTCTTAGGCATTAAGTACAATAAATGCAGAGTTTACAAACCATCAAGTTTAATGTACTAAAAAACAATTAGTAAATATGATCCTCCAGAGAAGCTTCCCTCCATGTCCTCTCTATTCAAATATTCCTTAAGCTTAGTAGCAAAACTGAGCATCTCTCACCTCATGCTATTACTTTCTTAGTAATTTGTGGATGGTTGATAATAACACTGGAGGAAATCTTCCTCCCAGACTAGCACTGCAGGAGTGCCTATCTGCAATGCAGATGCCTGCTGTTTTCAGTACGTGACATCCACAAACGTCAGTAATCTTAGAAGAGCAAAGGGGAAAAAAAAGATGGAAAAAAACCCTTCACCAATTAGCTGCCACTTACTTATCCATGGATTACCTGTTTTCAAATGCTTAACCATCTGGTCAGATTATGCTAATATAAATATACAATAACCAAACAAATTTTTCATCACATATAATGAGAGTGAAGAGTACATAGCACAGAAACATTAATTCATCAGTCTTCTAGGTATTTATTGATGCCCAGAGCAACTAGTTATTAATTCTGCTCCTAGTACTTCTATGAATTCTGACATATAACTTCAAGCACGTTACTTCATCTTCTTGTAATCTGCTTGAGATTATCTCAGTCCCATGGGCTTTACCTGTAATACAGAATAGAATCATAGACTCATTTAAGTTGGAAAAGACATTCAGGATGCCCAAGTCCAACTGTTAACCTGGCACAGCCAAGATCACCACCAAACCATGTTCCTGAGTAGCACACCTACATATTTTTAAATATTTCTGGGGATGGTGACTCAAGCACTTCCCTGGGCAGCCTGTTCCAACACTTGACAACACTTCCAATGAAGAAATTTTTCCAGTTTTAACATCTTGTCCTATCAGTTGTTACCTCGGGAAAGAGACTAGTCTCCAGCTGGCTGTAGCCTCCTTTCAGGTGAGTGTAGAGAATGAGGTGTCCCCTGAACCTCCTCTTCTCCAGGCTAAACAATCCCAACCTCCTCCACCTCCTCCTCACAGAACTTAGGTTCCATAGCCTTCACCAGCTCTGGTGCCCTTCTCTGGACACATTCCAGCAGCTCAGTGTCTTTCTTGCAGTGTGGCACCCAAATCTAAACACAGGATTTGAAATATGGCCTCACCAGTGCTGAGTACATGGGGACAATCCCTGCCTTAGTCCGACTGGCCACACTATTGCTGATACAGGCCAGGATGCCATTGCCTTTCTTGGCCACCTGGGCACTGCTGGCTCATGTTCAGCTGCTCTCGTCAGCACCCCCAAGTCCTTTTCCTGTGGGCAGCTTTGCAGCCACTCTGCCCCAGCCTGTGGCACTGCCTGGGGTTGTTGTGACCNTATTTATATATTACAAAAACCAGTCCATTTTCTCCATGGTCGTGCAAGAGAAATCCACTCTTCGATCCCTGTTTCCAACAACTTCCTACATCTTCCATTCACATCATCTCTCTCTCCACAACGTCCACCAGGGAAGAAGGAAGGGGTTAAATTCTTGTCTTGGCTTTATGGCAGCTTTGCAGGCCATGGTGTCACATTTCAAAGCTTCCCCGGTGTGAGAACCAAGGCCCAGGCCACCCGCACCACCACCACCGGCTGCCGCGGTCTCCTCAGGGCCGGGACGCCACCCCCCTTTCTCCCCTCATCTCCACCAGCAGCGGGGAGGGGGGAGAGAAAGGGAGGGCCCCTCCACCATCCCGGCCAGGCCCTGCCACCTCCCAGCCAGCCGCTGCAGCCCTGGCCACAGCGGTGCCAGCCCGGCAGAGCTGCAGCCCCCCTCCGCCCCGCCCATTGCCAGCTGGGGGGGAGAAGAGAGCTGGGGACCCGGCCTGGGCCAGGGGCTGCTCACCCCTCCATGGGGTCCCGCAGCCCCCCTGGATCACAGCCAGGACAGGCCACCCCTCCCCCTCAGAAAAGAGCGGCGAGACCTGGCCCGCCCCAGGCCACCCCACAACCGCAGGGTGGCCCTGGCTGTTACCTGCTGGCAGGCAGGAAGGCAAAAGGGACCAACTTCCTGAAAGCTCCAATATTTAACCCTTCCTGTGCTTTCACGCAGACGTATTCAGAACTTCCTGGAAAAACTTCCAGGTCAAACCACCACATGACCCAAGGGCAGGACCCAGCACTGGCCTTGTTGAACCTCCCACCATTGGCCTCAGCCCATGATCCAGCCTATACAGAGCCCTCGGGATCAGCACTCCTGCCCAACTTGGTGTCAGCTGCAAACTGACTGAGGATACACTCAATCTATTTGTACAGATTATCAGTAAAGGTATTAAACAAAGCTGGCCCCAGTACTGAGCCGTGGGGAACACCACAGGTGACTCAGGTGATTCTGTGCCAGCTAGGTGCAACTCCATCCACCACCACTCTCTCGCCTGGCTATAAAGACAGTTTTTTACCCAGTGAACAGCACACTCTTTGCATTTGTGGGCTGCCAGTTTCTTCAGAATGATGTGGAAAATTATGTCAAAGTCAATGCTGAATTCCAGGTAGACAACATCCACATCTTATTCGCTAATCACCTCATCTTGTCATAAACAGAGATTTGGTTGGTCAAACAACAGGATCAGCCTTTCACAAACCCCTGCTGGCTGAGCCTGATCCTCATTTTAAAGCCATTTTGTGATGGCATTCTGGGGATGCCATCACATGACATCCTTCTCACTCATCCTGTAGATGGACATTAAATTTGCCAAAAACTAGTCACCTGGGACCTCCCAAGTTACACAGGAATTCTGGTAAAATACGTAAAGGGACTCAGTGAGCACTTCCACCAGCTTCCTCAGTGGCCCTGGAGGAGCCTCGTCTGACCCCCACAGACTTATGTGTGTCTAAGTGGTATAGAATGTTGCTGAGCATTTCTTCTTGGGTTGTGGGAGCTTCATTCTTCTCCCCATCCCTGTCTTCCAGCTCTGGGGCCTGGGTCCTCACAGAACAATACTGGTATTGTTATTAAAGACTGAGGCAAAGAAGGCATTGAGTACCTCAACCCTTTCCTCGTCTTTTGTCACTACACTTCCACACAGTATCCAACAAAGGATGGAGAGTGTCCCTTTTTTAATGTGTTTATAGAAACATTTTTAATGATGTTTTATGGCAGTAGCCAGATAAAATTCTAATTGGACTTCGGCTCTACTAATTTTTTCCCTGCATAACCTCACAACATCCTTGGAGTTCTACTGAGTTGCATGCCCCTTCTTCACAAGGTCATAAACTCTGCCTTTTAACTTGAGTGCCACCCAAAGCTGTCTTTTGAGCCAGGCTGGTCTTCTTTCTCACTGTCTTGTCTTTCAGCACATGGGGATGGCCTGGTCCTGCACCTCTAGGATTTCCTTCTTGAAAATTCTCTAACATCCCTGGACACTTTTGCTCTTCAGAACTGCTTCCCAATGGACTCTGGCCACCAGTCTCCTTTGCTGCCACCTGGAAGGCCAAGGCAACAGTTCTGCTGATCTGCCTCTTTACTATTCCAAGAATCAGAAACTCTAACATTTCATTATTACTAAGACAGCTTCCAACCATCACATCACTCACCCATCTTTCTCTGTTCACAATGGGATACCTTCCCTAGTTCGCTCACTCAACAGGTGTGTCAGTTGTCTTCCATACATGTCAGCAATCCCCTTAGGATGCAAATATATCAGGACAGAGGTGGGATTAAGACTGTAGGCTGCTTTTAAATGACAGCACAATGATTCTAGAGCTATTTGTACCTATTCTTCCATGAACTTTTTTTTCTTCTTCTTTATTGTCTTGGTTTGAAAGACAGATGTCTGCTGGGGAAGGCAGGGCCTCCCTTGAGAATTCAAACTCCTTCCCTCCAAACTATTATAATTTAGAAAATTAAAGGGCTCTCAGGCAGAGGTATGGGGGGTAGGAATAACAGTTCTTTACTGGTATGTATAACTAAACAAAACAAACAACAACAACTACAGCATTAACAACAAAACAAAACCAGGAACCTCAGGGGCTTTACTTCACAGAGCCCGGGTAAGTCTGACCTCAGTGCTCCAGTGGGACCTCCAAGAGCAGAACTGGAACAGTGGAAGATCCCATGTTGGTGGATGAGACAAATCAGAAGCTCTGGGGTGGTAGCTGGAAGGGCAGGATGTCCCCGATAGGCAGGTGCGGGATATCCTGGCAGGGCAGGGGGTGTGCAGCCACACCGTAACAAAAGAAGGAGCAGCGCTGAAGAAGCGGTGGCGGTGGGACAGGGCTGGCCTGGCTCCCAGCAGGGCAGGAGGAGGCGAGCTCAGAGTTCCTGGGCACATGAGCAGATGATGGCAGGCTTTGCAGGACTGGAATTGGTGGTGGCAGTGAACTCTTCTCGCAGCAAGCAAACAGCCTCGCTGTCCTCCTTCTGATGCCCAGAGCAAGAGAGCCACTTCCTCCCCCAACCTCGTAGTTTTCCTGCCCCCAGAACTCACATTAACTTTTGCCCCCCCACCCCGAGGGAAACTCCCAGAGAACAAAAGAAAAGCGTAGCCCAGTGCTCACTCCTCTCCCCACTTTGGCCACCTCTTTTGTTCCATTCAAGCACCCATTAAGTATCAGCAGTTAATCTCCTAGGAACTTAAGGGAAAAAAATTCTACAAGTAAAAAAGAAACAAATCTAACCCCCAACATTTATCTAAAGCAAAGGACAGAAAAATTAAAAGAAAATTAATCCAAGATAATCTTTGCAGTAAAATCTACTCCTGACTTTCACTTTTATGTGCTGTCCTTTCATTTATGTGTCCTGAAGCCTAAGCTTCAATATGTTGTTTTCCATTTCTGCAGGGACTTTGATATGCATGACGATAGACTTGTTCACAGCTAAAGTAAAATTGTCTAGAGCATTACATATGATTATTGCTTTTTAAAACACTCTTGTGAATAATTTAATACCAAGTTTCATGCTAAAACATAGACATAAAAGTAATAAATCCAATTGCCCAACATTGTTTTCTTGAACTCAGGAAACCAAGCCAGGACTGTCTCTGAGGTATTTATGCTTCTTACCAGCCAGGAAGATCCTCCAAAGTATTACAGCAATATAGCAATTCTGGGATAAAAGCTCTCTCTTGCTGTCTTCTTCCATGAAGCAAAAAAATAATTGTATATACATTCACAGGAGTCAAGCTTTTGCTGAAGTTTCATGGAGTGTGGACAAAAGGGAACAGTGTTGATTTATTTTAAATTACACAGGGCACAAAATTAATTATTGTACAAGCTGAAGCATGTCTGTTACAAACAACTAATTCTGATGAAAAAAATTGTCAGGATAATTCAGTACTAATGTTGGTAAGCTGTTTCAATAGCTAATTTTATTTACTTAATACTTATGCTCCTAAATGATAGAATGGTATATTTAAAAAGAAATACAGACTTCTACTTACATGATTAGCACGTTAAAGCAGACCCAGTCTATGACCTAAATTGCCAGAAGCTTGGTTTTTTTTTAATATGCTGTAAGTTCTGTCTTAAAGAAAACTGAAAGCAAATGAAAATGCAGAAAATATCTATCCTGTTTTGGGAGAACACAGTGTGATAGCATAATAAACTTCCTTGATAGTTATAACACCTATAACAGCTATAACTTCTGTACAAATTAATGAACAAATTAAATTTACATTCCGTTTCTAGAGGCAATATTCAAAGACCCCTTTCCCTGTGTGTAGACGTGAGATGTGTCTCCTTCACATCTGTGTAAGATGTATATGCCCAGGGGGTGCAGGAGCAACTTATGTGAGGAGCAGTTGGATCTGGCTCATGCTGGAACCACATGATTTGATGTGGCTCCAACAAATCTACTACAGACCAAGATGGTGGCTCCTCTGGGAAAGAAACTTAAGAGAGGGCAAAAGTGCCAGACAGCCAGAAGAGGAGGGGAGGAAAAAAGAGTGAGAAACAAAAGAGGAAACATTCAGGACAGGGAAGGATAAGTGGGAGGAGGTGTTTCATGGTGGAGCAGGTATTTCCCCATTGTCCATGGACAGCTGACACAAGACTGGGTTTAAACTATGACCACAGCCTGAGGGGAGACCCATATTGAAGCAAAGGAGATGTCAGGAGGAAGGAATGGTAGAGAGGAACCAACCACATATGGACCAACCACAACTCCCATTCCCCATCCACCCTCACTGCTCAGCATTGGAAGAGAGGAGCTGGCAATGGATTGGAGCTGAGCCTGGGAAGATGGCTTTGGTTTTCACGATCTAAATCAATGTTAACTGGCTATAAATCAAATCAATCTTCCCTACATCAAGCCTGTTTTGTCCATGACAGAAGTTCATAAATGATTTCCTTGACTTTATCTCAACCCAGGAGATTTTTCATCCTATTTCTCTTCTTGACTTGTTAAGGTAGGGGAGTTGGTCAGCAGCTGGACAGACATTTGGCCGCATACAATTGTAGCAGAAGACAGCAGAGCTTTAGGGAGACTTGTAACACTGAAGTATGGGAACATCACAAAAGTAGGAAATCATGAGGCACTCATTGCTTGAGAAGACATTATGAGTGGCAGATTGACTCTGGCCATTAGCTAAGCACCCCACAGCTGTCTGCTCACCCCTTATACCTCTGAGGAGAGGGACTAGGAAAAGCAAAAACCAGGAGATTCATGGGTTATGATAAAGGGAGTTTAGTATAAAGGAAGAAAAAAATCAATGAAAAAACCAGAGAGATATAGAGGCCATCATTTACCATCTCCCACAAGCTGGCCAATGTCTAACTAGTCTCTGAACAGTCTCTCTCTCCCCAGAGAAACCCTCTTCTCTGTTTTTATTTTAAATGTGATATTATATATATTGAAGTAATCTTCTTGTCAGTTTCATTCAAATATCCTGGCTGTGTTCCCATCCAACTTCTCGACCACCTTCACCCTACTCTCTGAGGGCAGAATGGGAAAAAGAGGAACTAATGCTGTACAAACACTGATGAGCATTTGCCAAGATACTGGTGTGTTATTAACATTGGTTTACTCTCAAATCCGAAACACAGCATCATTTGGGCTGCTGTGAGGAAAATTAACGTAATCCCAGCCAGACCCAGCATATTACAGCAGTATTCATATTGAACAATTCCTTGGAGGTGATAAGACCAATTAAGGAAATAAAAATGAATATTTTACATTTGTATTCACTTTGAGATTTGTATTTCTATTGTCACCTGGGAGGTGATGATGAACTGAGAATAAAATAGTGGAACAGGACAAGAGACAGAAAGAAATCTTGCTGTCAAGCTAGGTTCCCATATCCTGCAGAGAAATAGATTTCTTCATTTGAACTATTCATGGAGCTGAAATCAAAAAATACTCAGGAACTGGTCTGAAACCTTTTCCATGGAGACTCAGGCAGAAGGGAGACATGGTAGAGCTGCAGCAGAGCTTTTGCCTCTCTTCATTAAATCTCTGCTTTGCAAAGAATATAAATTCACCAGCTAGCCACAATGACTTATTTCTATATCTCAACCTTTCCCAGGCATCCATCTCCACAGTCTTTCTTTCAAATATATGGAGAGGTTTCCATTAGATAGCCACCTATGAAACGTATCACCTGGAAAGGTATAAGGTAACATAAGGCTCAGCTGACATCTTCATGGTAAGAACACCTAATAATTTTTGTATGACTTAGTTTTATTCTGATTTTCAGCATTGCCGAAGTGATATGTCACTCACCATAACTGCAGATACATGTAATATCAGTTAGAAATATATAATTCTACATAAGAATTTAGAACTTTAATGTTCTTGACCTAGAATAACATGTATACAAACAAGTCAGCAAAATACTTCTTGAGAAAATACAGATAAGGTTTTTATGTTATTAAATCCATTAATTCAGGTAGATTGTTAGGCTGTGGAAATGGATGGATGTGATATATAATTGTAAAACATCTGTAACCCAAGAAGGCCATAAAGTAGTGAAAGTATCAACTGGTTGTGGTGGTGGCTAGGTTTCAAAGCCTACCACTAGCATATTCACATTGTGAGATTTGTTATTGCCAAAGGAAGAGGATGAGAGATAAAAAAACCAAGTTTGTCTTCCGGAACACACAGAATAAAGCAGATACACTGGCAAAGAAGAGGCTAGCAATATTATTAATAACAGGAAAGTGATGGAAATGAAAAATGAAAGATGGAGATCAATGAAGCTCTGTGAAACTTGGAATAGTTCAATGTGTCCCTCTCCACAGCAGATGGATTAGAACTAGACAATCTCTAAGGTCCCTTCCAACCCAAACCATTCTATGATTCATGACATGCAGATGACCACAGATCATGTAATCCCTTCAGAAACATCTCCTTCCTTTATTGCAACTGCTTTTTTGAATAAACAGGTTAGGGGAAGAGAGCCAGTTGGAAAAATTCCTAGCTGGATTGCATATTTTTTTGCCAAATCCAACTGAAGTGAACACAGGTACACACAGGTTAATCACATTCTGTTTCTTGCTTTGAATAAAAGTGACTTAGGGAAGAAATCTGGGTCACTGTGGGTGTTTCCACCTCCTCCCACCAGGCCTCCAAAGACAAAGTCAGATTTCTGCATTTTTACGAAAATGTTAAGTTAGGTCCTCGAACAAAAGCTCTGTCTTTTCAGGGTCATGACAGCTGGAGAATGGCATCCAAGAAAAAAATCCTACCCATTCACTGGAAAGACAAAGGTAGATAACACAATATCTGCCAAAGGTGCCATAGTTCTCCTCAACTTCTTTTACACTGATTTCAGCTTCTTGTTTGTGACTGGGATTGCAGCTGGGGCTTGAGCATATTCTCTGACTTCTTCAGTGATAGTTTTACAGGTGTCTCTTTTCTGATAAATGCTTATGGAGCATTACATTAATCATAGAATCAGAGAATCATTAAGGCTGGAAAATATCAAGATTATAAAATCCAACCTTTGACCTAAAACCATTTTACCACTAAACCATATCATGAATTGGCACATTTACTAGCTTTTTGAACACTCCAGGAATGGTCTCCATCAGTTCCCTGGGGCAGCCTGTTCCAATGCTTAACCAGTCTTTCAGTGAAGAAATTTTCCCTAATCTCAAAACTAAACCTCCCCTGATACAATTTGAGGCATTTCCTCTTGCGCTATCACTAGTTTTCTGGGAGAAGAGATTGACCCCCCACACGGCTACAACCTCCTTTCAAGAGGTTGTAGAGCGTGATAAGATACCCCCTGAATCTGCTTTTCTCCAGGCTAAACAATCCTAAGGTCTCTCTGACACTCCTCATAGGATTTATGTTCCAGACTCTTCACCCACTTTGTTGTTCTCTGGACACACTCCAGCACATCAATGACATTCTTGCAGTGAGGGATCCAAAACTGGACACAGGACTCAACTGGACATTGGACACTGGTGACCTTATCAGTGCTGAGTACAGGGGGACAATCCCTGCCCTGGTCCTGCTGGCCACACTGTTGCTGGTGCAGGCCAGGATGCCATTGGCCTTCTTGGCCACCTGGGCACACCCTGGCTCATGTTCAGTCACTGTCACCAGCACCCCCAGGCCCTATTCCTGTGGGCAGCTTTGCAGCCACTCTGCCCCAGCCTGTGGCACTGCCTGGGGTTGTTGTGACCCAAGGGCAGGACCCAGCACTGGCCTTGTTAAACTCCATTGAACCTTAGTGAAGGATGTCAGCACTTCTCCAGGTAGGTACATGTGGGGTGGACATGACCTGTCCTACATCATGATGATTCTGACTGCAGGAGAATGACTCAAATTTAGCTACAGCCAAACATTTGAGCAAGGAGCTGACATGCAGCAGCCTGACACAAAAGCAATTGAGGCACATTGACAAATTGATCAGTTAGTCCTAGCAGGATGCAAAGCATTCTGGGATACCAATTGAAAGTCGGTCAATTTAATGTGAGGTAGGGAATGTTGGGCCCCATTACCTTAATATGCTGTTAAGTTCACACCCTTTGCACTGAAACATGGAAAAAACATTATCTGGCCAGTTAATTCACCTAAAGAGCTGCAGCAAGTAGGAGCAGGTATTTTCAATGCAAGTAAATTAAATTTGGGGTGAATTAACCCCTGATCCCCCCCTGAGACATTTATTTACATATATCTGTTGTCCAAAACTGGTGATGTCATTTTGAAATAAATAGGAAAAGATATTATTAGTCCTTTTTTTCCCTGATTTTTGCATTTCCATATCATGTTAAATATAATCATTAGATTGCAAATTGGCATCAACAGAAAAATGTAGTGGGACTGAATTTTGATGATGTTTTTCCCAGATATTTTTTCTTTCTTCTACTTTACAATCAGTTTCCAAGATAATTGTGCCTCCCTTCACTGAAAATGATGACTGTACTTACGTAGTGCCCTGTAGAAAGTGAAACTGCATGCCTCAGTGAGTTCTATCATCATTTCACCCCCTAATGAGTGAGATTGTTTGCAGGCAGATGAAATTAAATTGTAAGCTCTATTGACTTCAACAACAGGTGCCATTTGTGCAAACCCAAAGGGAACCATTGAATTGTCAAAAAGATTTAACTCTTCCTCACACGCTGGCATGAGATAACATCTTCTTGGTACCTGCACCTCAGTTCCTGGAACCAAAATTTATGATCTCATCCATAACCTCACTGGCAAAATGAATTAACTGCAAACAAAACAGCTACAGTTTCTGATTGCTGTGTTGTATCAGGCTTGCATAAAGTAAAATTAGGTAGAAAGAGAACAATTAAGCTGAAATAAATTCATCTATAAAGCAGTAAAGATTTCAGGAACTTTTCCTGTTGGTTTAGGATTCTTTTTGTTTTTTCTTAATCCTCTGTAGTTAAAACAAACTTAAACCTGTTCTTGGAAAATTTTAGTAGGAAGAATTTAATTTATGAATGTTCCCATAGCCCCAGGCTGTGCCATTATTTCATCTGCATTTGCAAGTAAATCAAGATGTCACTGATAAGTTGTGCAAAAGAAATCCATGCAGAAGCAGGCTTTCACCCTTTTTTGAGCAAGAACCTCACCAGTGTGATCTTACATAATAAATTAGTATTTAACTCGACTGGTTTTTTGTGCAAGCAGAAAATACTGGCATTCTTAGTGACAAACAGAAAAAATGGTCAAATCCCAGTGTTGAACAAAATAAGAGCTGGTGCTCTTTGAGTACCTTTCTAATGCTGTTTCTTTCCCTGACACAAGAATTCTGTTCTTGTCAGATAGAGAGTCAATCACCCCTATCTAGCAAGAGAATCCTCTCTGTTTCTGGATATAATTTGATATTTCAATGATGTGAAGAACAATTAAATACTTAAGAATTACATAACTTCAAAAGTCTCTTTCGAGATGAAAAATATGCAAATTATAGTGTCTAATATGGTTATGGTAAAATTCTTTAATTTTGACTTAAAAGCAAAGAGATTTCAAGACAGCATGATATATTTGATCCAATGAAATAATCAAACCAACTTTGTATCACTTTGGTGACAATTTATCTTCTCTGCCTGAAGCAGAAAGATATTCCTGCTGCAATAATGGATTTATGTAGTTTCTCCCGTATCTGTTTCTTTCAGTTTTAAGTATTCAAAAATGTGAAGTCCTTTAGTGGGTAATAGCTGCGGGCATGTAACAGATAGGAGACTTCCAGGAGATGAAGTTTAGAACATTCCCTTGCAGAATATGGTTACAGGACTACAAGTCAGCACTCTTGCTCTGCTAACAGGCCCTTGCATTCATTCCCTTATTATGCCAATTGAAGAAGGGAAAGAAAGGCTCAGGGAGCTAATGGCCTGCAATCGCAGAAGCAGGACAGAATCCATGTTTAAATAGCCATCCAGCAGGATCCCGGCCTTACCAACCACGGGCGCAGGTGTGCAGCAGCAGCGTCGGCACCTGTGCGTGCTCCCGGGCCGTGTCCTCACGGCCGCGCCCGCTGCGGGCGCTGCCTGCTGGGCACAGCCGCCGCCGCCTTCCCGCCGGGAATAGCGGGAGAGGGAGCCTTGCCCGGCGGGATAATGCCTGCTTCATTCGGGTAAGAAGTAAAATGCGCTGATGACATCTCTGACATTTAACGATGTTGCTTTCATTTTGAACACATCATTGAACAGATATTGGATCCATTCATTCTGATAATAGACTCAGTGCTGCAGAGCTTTCATTTTAATAAAAAACAAATAAATAAATAAATAAAATGTAAACCGCACACGCTTTCCTCTGTGTGGTGAAGGGAGGGAAGCGTTTTGACACCACATATGATACATGCTAAGATTGAGTTTTCCTATGTGCACACAATGTCTTTGAAAAACCGATTTCAATTTCCTGTTCTTGTCTGCAGCCTTTCCAATCTTGAGATCAAGCTGCATATTATTCTTTGTCAGACTGACTATGTTTAAAAAAATGTTAAAACTTACATATATTACTCATGTTTTCCAATTTGACTGGAGAACGTTTGGTTTAAGTACTATTTTTGAGACAAAATTGTAGCATTTTTTCTTATCTCACCAATTACATTTTGTATTTATATTTTTCCAGCTAGTAAAAAAAAGAGGGAGTTTGAATTTAAATCAAATCATTTGCAAAAACCACATTAAAATTTCTGGGGTTTGCTAGGTCATTTTTATAATCGTTAGAACATTGCCACATTTATTTCCCCAAATTCTCTTCTTTGTGCTTTTATATAGAGTAATCCAGTTAATGGTATTTTGGCAAAACCAGGTGTCATGGTTTAACCCCAGCCAGAAGGCAAGCCCCCAACAGCCTTTTGCTCACTCCCCCAGAAGGGGGATCAGGGAGAGAATAGGAAGGGTAAAACACTGAAAACTCCTGGGTTGAGATAAAGACAATTTAACAGGGAAAGCAAAAGCCAAGCACAGAAGCAAAGAAAACAAGGAATTAATTCACTGCTTCCTATGAGCAGGCAGGTATTCAGCGATCTTGAGTAAAGCAGAGCCTTATCATGAATGATGATGACTGGGGAAGACAGATGCCATCATTCCAAACTTACCCCCTTCCTCCTTCTTCCCCCCGTTTTATATACTGACATGATGCCACATGGTCTGGAATATCCCTTTGGTCACTTTGGGTCAGCTGTCCTGGCTGCGTCTCCTCCCAGCCTCCCAAGCACCCCCTGTCCCCTCCCCAGTGTGGCAGTACCAAAAGCAGAAGAGGCCTTGGCTCTGTGCAAGCCCTGCTCAGCAGTAACAAAAACATTTCTGTATTACCAACCCTGTGTTCAGCACAAATCCTAAACACAGCCCCATGGCAGCCACCGTGAAGAAAATTAACTCTACCCCAGCTGAAACCAGCACACCAGATATGATACATTCGAAGCTGAGGATCAGTGTGAGCCAAAATATATACCAAAATCCAAGTCCAAATTTTCCTTTCATGTTGGGTGGCTATTTTTGGCAAGTGCATCTTCACACATTTTTGTGAAGTCAAACCATATTTATAACACAATTGACATGAAAATATGCTCTTGTGCTAATATTTAGATATGTTTGTAAAAAAAAAGTGATCCAAACAGTTTTTCCCTTGGTTATAGAATCATAGAATATTGTGAGTTGGAAGGGATCCATAGGATCATCAAGTCCGGTTCCTAGTCCTGGATAGGACATCCCCAAGAATCACACCATGTGCCTGTGAGTGTCATCCAAACTCTCCTTGAACTCTGGCAGGCTTGGTGCTGGGGCTAAACTCTTTCATCAGGAAAGTAATAACCTGTTAACAAAGATGTTTGAAGTAAAGCATGCTCATAAGATTAATAAAAGTAGTCTTTTAAGTGATACAGATGAAGGAGTGGGATAGGTATCCAAGTTTGTAATGACACCAGGATGGCTATTCTGTGTCCCATAGGCTGGTCATGACACCATTCACTTTCACCGTTTACTTTCACATATGAGAGGAAGGGCCACGCTCCTGTCAATTGTTATTGTTGTTATAGCAAATCCACATAAAGATGGCACTGTACAGTCAACACTCTGTCTCCATTCTCAGGTTTGAACAATCCGAGCTATGGGGTAGTAACAACACCCTTCTAAGACAGAGAAGTTTGAGAATATTCCTGTTTTGTTGTACATGCACGCATCTAGTCTACTCCCTGCTACAAATTCTACCAGTGACTCCCACAAGCAAATATTTCTACAACCTTTTCTACTCAAGAAACTAGTGTACAACAATGAACAAAACAACCTAAAGTCATTAGCTATGCACCAATGGGGATGTTTATAAATGCAAATCTCTCTCATTATGTCCTACCAGAACTTTGCTGGCGATTTAAGAATTGCCTACCCACATACTTGCAGCAGCTCCAAGGCTTGCAGCAGCTACTGATTGCACTTCCATATTTAGACAAAGTGGCAGGTAGCTGCCTAAACCTTTTTTGATCTTCTTGCTTATTGCCTCTACATTTTTTCAGTTTCATAATCCACACAAAGAGACAAATGGATCCCTATATCAGTTTTCTGAAAGTCTAGATAGGTTAGAGATTAAAATCTGCTCAGGTAATCCATCAGCACATGAATACTATTCAGCTGTCAGAAACATTGGTATATTTCTTTTGATCAAGCCATTTAAAACTCCAAACACAAAGGACCAAGTATTCACAGGGCTAATGAACCACCTGGTAATGAACAATAAAAATTAAATTCTTATTTAATTCATCTATAGTTGAAGGCAGTTTTCTGTCTCCTATCACTTGGTATCTATGAGCAGGTTTCCAGCACAGCTGAAAAAACATTAGATTTGAAAGATGTATAAACATTGGTATCATCAAGAATATTAGCAGCTATGAAAGCCAAACCAATCTTTTGCCAACAGCTGCAGCTAGTTTCCCTGTTTCAGTATAAAGGCTGCAAGTAAACAATAGCTCAGATTAAATCCTGGATGTGGCAGGAGGCAAATGAGGAGATAAGAGCTTCTTGTAATGCAAACATCATCATGGGATATCTATGTGAAATCTAACTAGAACTTGAATTTCAGACATTTTTTTTCAGCGCTTGATTAATCTGTGGACCAGGAACTTTAGACCCACCCTGCAAAAGTATGTGGGTAAAATAGATATAGTAACAGGAAAGATATTCAATGGATAAAATTATCTTTTTAATCAAGCAAGATTTGTGCAGAAGACAATATAAGTCAGCTGAAACTACATTTCTTGAAATGGAATACAAACTGAATTTCTTGATTTCTACTATATGTGTCTGTATCAAACAGTTCTCGATAGCCATTTCTGGTATGATATTAGCCCTGGCAGCCGGGAGGGTAACCGTGTTCTGGAGTGCATCAAGCACGACAGGGCAAGGGAGGGGATTGCCCCACCTGGTTCTTCACTGGGGCAGCCTCACCTCAAGTGCTGGGGGCAGTTCTGGGTGCCACAGTATAAGACAGATATAAGACTATTGGCCTGAAGTTGTGTCAGGGGAGGTTTAGGTTGGATGTTAGAAAAAGGTTCTTCACCCAGAAGGTGGCTGGAACACTGGAACAGACTCCCCAGGGAATTAGTCAAAGCACCTGCCAGAGGGATTTCAGGAATCGTTTGGACAATGCTCTCAGGCACATGGTGTGACTCTTGGGGTGTCCTGAGCAGAGCCAGGAGTTTGACTCAATGATCCTTGTGGATCCCTTCCAAATGAGGATATTCTGTGATCCTAGATTCTTTGATTGTCTTTTGGAAAGCATGTAATATGGATCAAGTGGTAAAACCCTCTTAAGTGCTTTGTATGACACTAAGTAGTAGTGAAATATCCTCCAGTCTGAAAGAAAAAAATTCTTTCATGAGATGAGAGATTTGATCTTTCCAGAAATTAGATATTATTTTTAAATAATATTTATTATTTTAAAATGTATATATTATTTTTAAATTCAAATAACATTAAAATGATATAACAAAAAAATTTCAGTATCAAAATTCTTCTATTACCTTGAATTTCCCTTTGTTTTCCCAGAGGCACAATTGGACTTTCTGCTACATTTTTATATGTCCAGGTCCTGTATTTTACATTTAAAAGTACAAAAAACTGCATCACATAAATAAAATAAGTGCTACATTGTGGTAAAGGGATTAAAACTGCAAACATGACATGAACCTGATTCTCACAAGGAGAATCATCTTTATTAATTAATTTCAAAAATTCTTACCCTGAAACTGTGATGTTACACAAATCTCTATTCAAAGAGAATAGATTACCCTTAAAACAACAGATCTGAACACAGTTCATTACTGACCACTCTTTTGAGCTAATAAACTTAGCCAAAAGTAACTGAAATTTTCTACAATTAAAATAAACGAATTTTATTATTTTAACCTGTAAGTCAAAGACAGTATGCTTCAGTTCCATACTAACAATAAACAATTAACAGAAAAATGCAAGCATAAACCACCCTTTTTTTTGTTTTGTGAGGGCACACTAAATGTGCTTCTGAAATCAAATATGCACATAGTTCTACAAAATTATCTTTTGGGATAAAGCTAAGGTGTTGCTAAGGTTGAATGTTGAGGGGTCTCTGAGTGGGTCCACTGTGAATAATGTGTTACACAAGAGGGAGGCAACAACCTGCTGGATATACTCATTCACTCA
Organism: Nicator chloris; assembly: GCA_013400495.1. NCBI lineage: Eukaryota > Metazoa > Chordata > Aves > Passeriformes > Pycnonotidae > Nicator > Nicator chloris. Next base: position 27,094 of record WAAE01012927.1, read on the forward strand.
CCCTGATACATGATGGGTAATTTTAAAATAGTATCTATATGTAACAGATAATAGTTCTGAACTACATTTTCATAAGTGCATGTAGGATACACACACACACACACACACACACACACAGAGACAAAAAAAATCCTTTGCTTAAACGTTTGCTTTCCCAAGGGAAATTGATTCTTTAGTGGGAGAAGTAATATACAGGCTTGCAATATTGCATTTTGGTCTCTGTCCCACAGATGCAAAGCAGTCATTTAATATGGGGCAAAAATTGTCTCTGTAGAAACAAACACATACATAATTGTCTGTTAGTTTAAGACACATAATGGGGAACACGTTTTAGAGTGATTACGTCATTGAGGTATAGCCACATAAATATGCAGATTGATCATGCATTTGAAATTGTTACCCCTCAGTGCAAAGTCAGCATGTAAATGTCTGTTGTCCAGTTCTGGAAATTCTTCGTTAGCCAGCATATCAAAGCAGGTAGAGAACTAATTCAATTCCCATGAAAGTAGCATGTTGCTGCTTCTCTACTACCAAAAGTGTTGGTTTTCACATGCAGGAGAAATCCAAAGCAGTGTGTAAATAATGCATATCAAAAAGGTCCTCAGTCCATCTACAGGGTGCCTGCCATGTATCTCTCTTCTGATACAATTCTCTAAATGGTTTTTAAGCTTTAAGCAACTTTTTGCACCTTGCCAAGCAGACTTTTCAATATGAAAATGCCCCAGCCCAAAGCAATTTCCAAATCCTCAAGCTCAAATACCAGTATGGCTCTAAAGGAATGGTGAAAATGTTTCATTTAATAAATTGAAAACATACTTCCTGTTTAGCCTGCTGTGAAAATAACTGATAAAGCCCTATTAGTATTTACAAAGCAATTATTTAGACAAATTTTCTTGGGAAGATACGCTTGGTTATTCAGAGAGAGGCCCTAACGTGTGTTTTTATTTAGCAGAAGTACATCCAGGAAACTGTGAAGGATAATACAGGAACTGCTCTGCCGTAATCCAGTTGTTTTTCATATTATTAATTTCATATTATTAATTTCTGTCTACATGCCACTAATATCTTCCTTTTTCTCCTGATATATTTTTGAATCTGGTGCCAATGACAAACTGAAAAATAGGGACAAGATCCACCTACAAAGAAAAATTTAGCACAAAGGACTCCAATAACTCAAAAGTATTTGTCATCATACACACCTCTGCCTAGCAAATCAAGCAATACTCTAAGCCTTAGGTAACCTGAAATCCTAGCTCTAAAAGAGCTGATTACTCTGGATTCTTAATATTCATGGGATTTCTCTTTTCTTTGAAAAGTCCTTTGGTAAACAGACCTGTCTAACAAATTCTAATCCAAGGCAAACTGGGCCAGATTTCCCTTAGTGCCAGTTGCACAATACATTTCAAAATTTGAAATTTAATATTTGCAGGAGTAAGAGTATTAAAAGCTGGTTGATATTAGCACAACTGTATTTCAAAGCATGCAAGCAGTCCAAGTGAGTTACTGTCAACCCAGGGGAGCAGCCTCCCTTCCTGGTGGAAGGCACAATGAAGAATTTAGTAGGCCCAGACTGAGCAAACTTTTTGGGGTTTTGCATTTTTCTCTCAAAATGAATGTCCTGGTGCCCCTTTTCTGAGGAGGAACGTTGCTGCCAGTAGTGAGTGCCAGTACCACTGACGTCGTACCCAGCTACATCACTTGATGTACTCTCCTACATCTGTGCATCTCTAAAGAGAAATTTAGGTGCATATGATTTCTTGAGATGGGTGCTTTTTACAAAACCTCTATGCTTCCTGGAATGTAAGTTTTCTCCTTCTAACTTCTCCTTTCCTCTATTTTTATTCTTTTTTCATCAATATGTAAATATAATTAAGGACACAATACAAGTCAACATTTTTTTAACTATATAGAACATTTGGCCGGCCCACTAATAATAATCCCACTAATGCACAGTATCTGTTAATATATTTTTAATAAAAGGAAATGCTCTTGGGTTAAAAACTTCAAGAAATTCTCTTCAATGCTGAATTCTTATGGTTTAAGAGACACTAGTTTTTCCTTTGGAGTACTTAGGGAACTTTGAAACAATTGCATTTTTGGGTCAGTATTCTTTTTAAAATACATCATAAAGCAAAGTTAAGTTGCAACTATTACTTAAACTATTATTCATTTGGGATGTTGGGAAGACTCAGAAACCCAAGAGCAGTGCCTTATAAACACTTCATATATATGCATTATCTGCCTCCAGTCTTAAAAATTCATTTTATCTTTTTCCTATTTTTCTTATCTCTACTATCTTTTTTTTAAATCTGATTTAATAATATTTCATAGTTTCCCTGATAAAATACTCTTAAACAATTTTAAATTGTTTCACAAATATTTTCATAAACATGGTTAACCATTGAATTTGTTTTCATTGTTCAAAGCTTTGGGGATATTGAAGTTGTGTAACTCTAAGAATAACTTGATTTGAAATGTTTTATCATTTGCTCAGTAGCATCCTTGACAGCACTTTTTCAGCATTAAAACACGATTGGGAATTGATTTCTTTAGTGAATAGTATTTGCTTTCCCATACCTGCAGTCATAGGGCCAAAATACTGAAGGACATATAAATCATCGGTGTTCTCTCATTTTGGTTTGGAGGCAGAGTTATGGAAAACAACAAAATCTGATGTCCTGAAGGTTCAAAAACCATGAGATTTTATCCAGCAAACTACAGCTCAACATATAAAGCAGAGAACATTCAATAATTTGCACAGTTAAATGCAGCATCCAAGACTATTGTTAGAGAAAACAATTATAATTTTGTCCTCTTACATGCACATAACCCTCTTCAACAATTAGCATGGACATGTATATAAAGGAAGAAGGTTACAGAACAAGCATATAGAAATCCTTGTATGGTAATTGATCAAAATGGAAAAAAAAAAAATTAA
>WAAE01012928.1:0-10715 GCA_013400495.1 Nicator chloris
CTAATTTCTGGCTTGTAGTCCTGGCTGACAGCTGAGCCCAAAAACCCTAACACTGCAACAGGCACATGGTCTAATGAGTCCATCTGGCTGGGTCTGGGGAGAAGGAAATTTCCTCCCTTTGCAGAATGAGGCATGAGCAGCCTTCACTCCTATCTGCACACACCACTCTGCTCACAGCTAGTTTGATAGCATAATTCCTAATTCAGGCACACACATGAAGAGCAAAACAGAACCTGTGTGCAGAAAAGTGGTATTTACTGATGGAGATCATTTTTGCAGCTGATGGACTAGAACTGTTCCCACTGTGTGCTCTAGTGCTGTCCTACTGATAGAGCAGGCATTTTCCTGCTTTTCCTGTATTTCCCTAAATCCCAAACAGATGGGTTTGTTGGACAGTTAGTCACCCAAATCTGCCACACTAGAAGCAACAGGAATTTCAATCCAGCCCAGCAATCCACCTTGTCCTCTATAAGGCTTCTTTCAACAGACCCCCAGGATCCACCCCTAATACTGACAGGCGAGCAAGGCAAGACAGAGAAGCTGTCATAGATATCCATGGGGAAGAGTTATGCAGAAAGACAACATGCATTCTTTGCTTAAAAAAAAAATGCACAAAACAGCAGTAAACTCATTCAGTCCAATAAACCCCATGTGCTGAGTTTCATCAGTACCTGCAAGTTCCCACAGACAGATCCTCTCCAAGGTATTTTCACACCTCAGATTTGTTTTCCTTTTAGAAAACAAGTGATTTAGGGCTAAAGCAGACGTTTGGCTGCCAGCATTGCTTCTGTGTTCTCCATTATCAGATTCAGACACATTTTTTTCTCACTGAGCTAAACGACAAACAGAATATCTGTGATTGCCAATACCCCATCAACTGGTACAAACACCCAGCACCACCCTCCAAAGGAATATGCTAATATCTGTCATTCAGCTGAGAAGAAAAAGGATNTTGGTCTCTTGCATCCATTTTTACCAACAATCCCAAGAGGGACATCATATGCTCCCTGGTTTGAAAAGCTTTGAAGCTTTCTTCATCTTATCTTACTGAAATGAGGGGTTTATTTTTTTTAAAAGGGAACTTTGATTTTGGACCCACACAGCCCCATAGCCACTGAGCAGCACAGGGCACAAGACAGAAGATGCAAAGTATAAGCAACAACTTTGAGACAAATATTCTATTTTAAGCTCATGATTAGTGGGGCAAGTTCTCCCTTCTCAATAGTTATTATTCAAGCAAGTCCCATACATATAATTCTGTAATGCAAAAAATAAAGGGAAGAAGAGAATGCTGCTGATTTAGCTGGCATCTGGCTTCATCTGGTTCAGTGTGATGCCTGGTCTGTGAATAGCTGCAGCCCAAATTACAGGCTACATTCTGCTCTCTTATACCAGCCACACGAACATCAGCATGAGGGGTGTTTTGGGTATAAAACCAGGAAAAGTTTTATGCAAGTTTCCCAAGAATCCCACTTTAAAGTAACTTTCCTTCCTTACTCTTTCTGCTTTGACCAATCTCAATGCTCCAGAGAGATCCAATTCCATTTCATACCCGCTAGTCACAAAAAAAGAAATTCAAACAGACTTGAGCTAAAGCCTGTAATTAAGCAGCCTGCTCAGGAAGCACGACTTCAACAGCAGAAGCAGCAAAGTGAGTGCCTGCAGACCCTGTTAAAATTAGAAATGGCTATCCAGAGAGAAAATGCTGCCCAGGACTGCTGATTCCTTCCCCGACCTCCACCAGCCATACCAACCCTGGCAGGTTGTGCTACTGGGATTTTCCTATTATTTTAATTTTTTTTTTATGTGATGCCTCAGTCAAAACGTAACTACAGCAAGTCCATTCAGCCTGTGAAGTGCAAACATCTGTCAAAGTGACAGCAGAAGCAGCACAATCCTCTTCAGCCTGGATAAACCGAGTTATAAAGCACGAGGCTCCCGGACACGGCCGGCTCTGCTGTGCCAGCACTGAGCCAGAGCTCCCACACGGCGAGGCTGGAGCCAGAGGGCTGGAAGAGAAGGCTGCAGTGTTCCCAGGAGCTGTCAGAGCACTTGGAAGGGCACACGGTGACGCTCATCTTGCCATCCCTCCACCCTCCAAGTGCCACCGCATCGCAGGCACACAGGGAAATTTGGCAGCAGGCTCAGGAAGCTGTGAGGGAGAGGCAGGGGAGAGTCTGGGGTCCTCCTCAGAGCAGAGCCCCCCGCCAGCACACCTGGAGCCCCTTGGCCAGCAGCACGCACAGGGGACGCTCCTCGAGGCAGGCTGAAACCTCACTCAGCAGTGACAATATCAAGGCAAATGCAGCAGCAGGAAAAGCAGCGCAGAGGAGAGCCAGGTTGGGGACACACAGGCACATTGTTCTGCAGCAGAGGGTTTCTGGTCACCAAAGCCTGTGCTCACTTTGTGCCCACCCAAAGCAGTAAAAAGAAGTCATTAGGCTAAAAATCAAGGGCATTTAATAAAAACAAGGCAGACTTGTTTCATTTGCCTCCTGACATCTTAAGAGTCTAAGGCAAGACCAGGCTGGGTTTTCAAGCCTCTCCAGGCTCAGCTTTGTTTAGGGGGAGAATAAAAAAAGCAAACTCTCTTCCTTGGCTAATTGTTTAAAACTGGGAGCAGCAAACTTTCCCTTAACAGAATACCAAGTGTTGTAAGAAAGCTACCACTCCTGTGTCCAGATGGAATTAAACAATCTCTTCAACAGCTAAATTCACAACAGCACCTGACTTCATGAGTAGTTCACTAATTTCAGGAGAAATGCTCAAATTTCTGTGCAACTGCAGGCTGGAAAAAGCTTCTGCGCTGTTAGGAGGCCATTTGGGATTTGGTATGCAATCTGCATTTTAAGGCATGGGAGTGACAAGCTTTGCTAAACCCTGACCTTGGCAGCCGTTGTGTGCTCATAAGGGATTTTATCTCAAATGTCATTTAATGCTCTGTAATTATCACAGCATTCAACAGCACCCAACCACTTGCTGCGTTTATTTGCAGCCTTTATGTTAGAGAACATAAATTTTGGGGGTCTTAATCTTTAAATATGGATAAAGAACAACAACACCTCCATCTACCTGCAAACCAAGATGAAAGAGGAGGGGATAGCAATACCAGCAACCGAACTCTCAGACCACCAAGAAGAGGCATTACATTATTAATAGGATTTCATTCGTATACTGGTCTATATCCCTTAACTTAAAGCTTTTCCTCTCATTGCAGAAAATAACAATGAAAACTCACAAGTGTGTGTAACCAACTCACTGACATGCCAAACTGCCACTGAACACACAGTGCCCGAATCTCTGGGAGGTGATGATCAATGTTCCCTTCCCGTGTCCCCACAGAATTCTCTCCAGCTCCTCCTCTCCCCCACACAAACACTCACAGAACCCGACGCGCTGATTGCAGCTGCAATGGCAGGCGAGGAGACACTGAAAGCACAGATTTTGGGAGCTGGGAGCCACGTCCCTGGGCAGCCACCCCTGCCTCCACCCAGCAACAGCAATTGTTTCACATAATTGGGTTTAAGTGATATTTTTGGGTGGAGGTTTTGGGAGTCACCTCCTCAAGCCCACTGGAGGCCGTGGGAGAGCTGCTCAGGCACAATGCTCTGGGATCACACAGGGCTGGGTGCCAGCTTTGCTGCTCCATGCCAGGGGCCACACAGGGACAGGTATGAGACATCTGCCTGAACAAGAAAACAGATTCACAGTATAATTTTAGTTGGAAAGGAATTTTAAGACTATCTGCTAACCCAGCACTGCCACATTCACCACTAAGCCATGTCCCCAAAATGCCACACTGACATGCATTTTGGACACCTCCAGGAATGGTGATCCACCACTTCCCTGGCCAGCCTGTCCCAATGCTTGAGCACCTTTTGAGTGAAGAAATTCTTCTTAATATCCAATCTAAACTTTCACTGAGGCCACTTCCTCTCATCCTGTCACTTGTTACCTGGAGGAGAGCCCAACCCCCACCTGACTTCAGCCTCATGTCAGGTGGTTGTAGAGATCAATAAGGTCACCCCTGAATGCCCTCTTCTGCAGGCTAAACAACCCCAGATCCCTCAGTCATTCCCCATCAGACTTGTGCTCCAGATCCTTTTCCAGCTCCATTGCCCCTCTCTGGACCTGCTCCAGCACCTCAATGTAGTCCAAGAACTGAACCCAGAGTAAAGGTGCAGCCTCACCAGTGCTAAGTACAGAGCACTGTAAGTACAGATTGCCCCTTTCACTTGCATCTTATTACCTCCCTTCCAACAAGAGACATATTTTCACATATTCCTTACAGTATAACTGAAAGAGACAAATCGAGTTGGCGTTGACTTCTTTGTCAGTTTTCGCCGGCAGAACACAACAACGCATGAAACACAATTCATTACAGGGATTCTGAGCTATGCCAGGAGGCAGTCACGAGTCCAGGCTTTACTCCTGGCTGTGACTGAAGTCCCTTTCAGTGACAAGCCAAGACAGACCCACAGTCCTTCACAATAGCTGCCCTGGGGCTTGGGAGCAGACGTGAGCTGGAGGGGCCCAAGCCTGGGTTCAAGACAAGCAGCACTGGGAGGCTGGGTGGGTTTTGTCACTGTTATGTATACTGTGCTAAAAAGGGAGGCAAATATGAACACTAATATATTTTGATCATGAATTAAACAGAAGAGGAGACGTGTGCTTTTCAGAAGGGAGTGCTACAGGAAAGTAAATAATGAGGCATGTAGCCAGAAACAGGCTCAGATCAAAGAGAGGTTTACAGACAAACCAGACAGTTCAGTGCAGATAACTGTAGAGTAATGATGACTTTGATGAGTCTTTATCACACATGCCTCTGTGTCAGTGACTGCAAGAAATAACAAACAGGAGAGGAAGGCTCTGATGACACTTGTGTACATCATTAATGAAGAACGAGGAACTGAAAACACAAACATCCCAATGCTGAGAACAAACACAAGGAGGCTGCGTTTGAGGGAACTCCAGGCAGTCCCGAGGTAGGAGACACACTCCACAAAGCAGACAACACTCAAAATGTTCATACATCACCTCAAATATCAAACACTTCTGCATTAGAATTATGCCTGTTGGAGGCATTGCTCACTGGAGGATGGTGTCAGAGAAAGAGATTCATCACGTTTAACGATGCCATGACCAAGCTTAATATTTCACAGTTATGTGCAGTTGGACATTACTATACCCCATGAGCCCTATGAGCCCTAAATAATTTTTGTTAACTCGTGTGTTCTGCATGTGGCATCGGGTAATCATTTCAAGCTGGTTCTGTTGCTTTAACTGGTGGCCCCTGTAAACTTAGTGACCCAAGTTAATTCAATATGTTGAAGAGAAAAATTCATGCCCATGAATAGCACCAGCCAAATCAACAGCAAATCGCCTCTTCATATCAACCCTGCAACTCTCATGTGTGAATCAGAATTTAGGGAGAAGGCATCTTTGAAAACAGCAACACGCCAAGGCAGAAAACCAGCAGGACTGATAAACAGAGAGACCATGAGCATGGAAAGGGAGACAAATGCAGGCAAAGCTCACTGGACTGGGAGATGCCAGTCCCTGGGCTGGGGCAGTGGTCTGAGCTGCAGAGGTAACTTGGAAACTGCAACCTGTGCCCTGAGGAGGCAGCTGGACCAGATGAGCTCCAGACATCCTTAGCAGCTTGAATTATTCAGTGAACAGACTGGAGAGGTCAGACCTAGGCAGCAGGTTCCCAATGGGCAGATTTTTTTTCCTCCTACACCTCTGTTGAAAGCCCAGCGAGGCCCGGAGCACTCGGTAACTCCGTACTCCTCCAGTGATGCAGCAAACTGAATTTCTTGCACTGTCTCCCACATTTCACACTGTATATTCACCACATGAATGTTTTAGTCTCTCCCACCACTGATTTATAAAGCCCAGTCCAGGTTGGGCCACTTTGAATCACAGGTTTCATTTGTATGTGCAAACATGAAAGAGAGGGCTGCCAAGGCACAGTCACTCCTGAGACCAAGCACAGCACCAGGCACAGCTCTTCTCAGCATCCCACATCGTTCAGTTTTCTGCACGTTAAAAATCTAAAAAAATAACACACACACAGCACCTGGGCAGCAAATTTATGCCAAGTGACAGTCCAGTGGTTTTAGTTTCACAGCTCCTTCAGAAGCAGACCCAGGATGGAGTCTGTAGATTAAAACCCATGGCTTTAGACAGAACAAGTCCAGGGACATTTCTGCAGACTGGCCATTATTTACACATGAACAGAGGCACACAGGAAGCCTTGGAAAGAGGCAGCAGGGCTGACACATTTCCATGGGAGGGGACCCCAGAGCAGGGTGTGAGCACTCTGCAGATGCTGTGGTGAAGGGCACAGAGCTGGCACAGCATCCCACACAGCACCCCCCAGTCCCACTGGGCAGACAGGGATGGGAGAAACAGCACAAAACCATGGCCAAAAGGCCATCCTTAGTTAACAGCATTAAGGGAAGGAAAGAAAGCAGACTGTGCATAAAACAGGATTTTTTGCAAATCATCTTTCTGGTCTTATTGTTTAATACATAACAGACACCCAAACTATGTGTGGTTTTAAGAGACACTGCTACTTAGGGCTGGGGCACAGCACCCCAGGCTGTCTGGGAGCACTCCTACTTCCTGCTCCCTCCTTTGATGGAAAAGGGAGCTCTCCTAGGACCTCACTGCAGAGGAAATTTTTAAAAAATCAACAACAACAAAAAAATAACCCTCAAATTTATGGAAAACAAGACTACAGTTCAATCAAATTGGACAGATGATTCAATTAGCTCAACCAAGAGCCCAGAGATGCCCTCCACCAGGAGCCACATGGACAAACACAGCGGGATGGGCAGGAGCACAGCAGGAAAAGCACCCAAGGCAGCTCAAGTGGCCAGAATAGGAAGGCAGGAGTGGTGATGCCGAGTGCCATATATAAAACAGGAGAAATTTGTTCTGCTCTCTGTCATCAAATGGTGAAATATTGACTGGATGTCAAATCCACCGTGCTGTGCCAGATGTTGAGAAAGATGCAAGACAACTACAAGGAATCCAGAGGAAAGCTACTATAATATATAGGAAAGCTACTATAATACTATATAAAGGCTGGTGTTGGAAGAAAACTGTATGGCTTGTACTAGAATTCAGTTTGACTAAAGTAAAGGTAATTTGAAGTCTATTGATAGGGTTCATCCCATCCTTTGTATGGCTTTCCATTGAGATGCAGTTCTAAATAAGGTTAAATAGATGCCTCTTTACCCCAGATCAGCAACACATCTCTAAAACAAACTTCTCCAAATAACTCATCTAGAGCAGCTTTGTTTTTAACTGTCATTAGGGAGCGGGAAAAAGGAAAAATGTAAGGGGTGGGGAATCCAGAGCCCAGAAACGCCAAAATATCACTTCTGAGACTGGACTACCCCACCAGTCAAAAAAAAATTCAGTGTCTTTCACAGACCAGCCTATGAGCAAGTCATCCATGAGTAGAGACCTACAAGAAATAATTCTGGTATGTAACTTACAAGACACAAGATGCAAAGGCAAAACATGATTTAAGTGAAAAAAGTGATTCCTGCTGCGTCTCTTGATTCCCGTCCTCACTGGAAGAGCACAGCAAGGAGCAGGCTGAAGCACACATCTCCATCTCCTGGGACTGCCAGCACAATGCCCAACTGTTGTATGTGCTGACCAGCCTGAGGTAGCGAGGGACTCCTGGGACTAAGATGCTCATCTGTCATGCTGCTGCCTGGCAGCCCCCAGGGACCCCGTCACTCAGTGCAAGGAAGTCCCTGGAACATCCTGCTGTGCTCCTGGATATCACTGCTCTTGGAAAACAAGGCAGAAAGGTCAGGAGGTAAAAACCCATCCCGATACAGCCAATACCTTGGCATCTCAGAAATAAAACCTACCAGAAAACTATCATGTGAGCCATGACAACTCAATGTTTGCGCTGTCTTTATACGCTGACGGTTGCTCCCTGGGAGCACAAAAAACAACCACCACCACCACTTTGGAGCCAGGCTCTGCAGAGCCTCTACAAACCCTGTGGTCCTCCCACCCTGCTGGGTGATCTGAGCCACAGAACCAGCCCTGGTGCTTGTGCTCAGTGGTGCAGACTGGCTGACAAACAAACCCCTGAGCAAGTGCCACCCCTGCTCCAGGAACTCTGATCCGCCGCAGTCCAGGGACTGGGAGCAAATGAAGGCACTGGGGTATACCTGTTGCAAAAGCAATACAGGGAGAAGTTAAAAAATAAAGTACCAGCACAGGAGCACCCGGAGCTGCGTATCACAGGATGGTAACCCACAGATGAGCACTAAAGGGCACAGCCAAAAGCCCAAAGTCAGCTACAGAGCTCGCATTTACACACATTAGGCCATTTACGACATCACAACAACTCTCCCATAGCCACAGGGAGGAGGCCAGGCAGGCTCTGCCTCATTGGTTTTACTGTCTTTCTGGTGGAAAATGTTGTTACAATGAAGTCTAAGGCTGGTTTTGAGTGCAGTGTCTGTATGTGTCCAAAGTCATTGTTACTTGTCATACAAATTTCCTCTGAGCAGCAGCAGAGCAGCATTTGCCAGCCACAGACACCCCCGGAGATGCACACACAGGTATAGCAAAGGGGCACCTGTGATCTGAGATGCTGTGTGCTCTCACTTACAAACACTAACGTCTTGCAAACAACTCATTTGTCTTCCTTGTTGCTCAGCTACACTGGACAAATAGAAAAGTGACCTCAAGTTATGCTAATGTAATCAATATTTCATGCAAGGCAGGTACAAGTTTAGATGGTCTGTCCAAATGCAAATTTAAAATACAAAGCAAAGTTCCCTTCAGAGCTTGGCATTAGCAAGCCATTTCACAAGGAAGGGGATTTTCAGTAAATTGCACATTTAACTTCCATGTTATGAGAAGTGGCTTCCCTTAGTTCTTCCAAGAGTCACCTCCTGCTATTAATGAGCACAAGCAAAGCAGTGACCCTTACAACGTCTGATTTCACAGCAAATATTTTAATTTCCAAAGGTGAAATGTGAGACATACTCTCTTATAACACTTATCTTTATGGCTCTCTTAATTCTTCAGGATTTATCGTCTCCACTAAAAGCACACAGAACATAATTGAAATAGATTTTCCAAGATATATCTGAAGTATTTTACACCTACCATTCTTTGTTACCCTTTTATATCATGTTATTCTAACACAGGAGAAGGAAAAACTCTTTGCACACTGAGAGTTCACTAGCAGCTTTTTAAGCTTTAAGAAAAAAAAAAAGGTGGTTTTTTTTTTTAAAAAAAAAAAAAAACACATTCGTTCTGGCAGCAAAGATTTTCAGAAACCAGAACTCAAGGCAGGGTTTTACTCTCCTATTTCATGCAAATGGATGAAATAAAAGCATTAACACTTCTTGAAGTGTTTCAAAACGAAATGTTTAATTTCAGGGATTCTAGAAAGGTATGGGCATGACACTGCAGTAAGTCTCCAGCACATGGAAAACAACTGTGGTCTGAGCCACCCCTGAGGATAGGAAAACAGCATTTTCCAAAAATTTTTCCTGCTTACAGGAGTCCCACTGTGCTCTGGGAGAGGCTGCCACACCTCCAAATTTGAGAACATCAAGACCAGCTTCGTAGCCCACAAAACTTCTGTTTTTCATTGTTGTTTTATGTGAGCTTTTTCCTCCAGAAAAACAATACTGAGACAAAAAGCACTGTTTGAAGAATGAATGCCTTTTGCAGTGTTATCACTGCAGCAATAGGCACGCATGGGAACTCAAAGCAAGCTCCATTCTGATTTATGTTTGATATTTCATTTAATTGAATTTTTGCAAGAAGACTGGTTTCATTATTGAGAAATGGACCTCCCATCATGCAAAGAGGCGGGGAATCAAATGCTTAAACTCCATCTCATTTAACAGTGACAACTTCAGGAATGAACAATAGCTCTGTACATAAATTTGCTTGTTTGGCTGCCACAGATATGAATTGTCAGGGCATTTTAGAACAAAAGAAATGACATGTCAAAGCAAATCTATAGTTTAGCTAATCAAAATGCTGTGTTTTAAATATTCAAGCTGTTTTACACCAAAAGGTGGCATTTATCAGAAAGCACATAAATTGACAGGAAATATAAGATGAAAGTGGAATGCAGACAAAATAAGGATTTTCAGACATGTACAAGAAATTTATTTCTCCATGCACTTTATCAACCAACACCTTCCTCCTCAAAAAAACCTCTAAAACCAGCACATCAAAAAACCCTATCCTCTGCCTCTTTTAAGCAATGAAAACATTAAAGCCATCTAAAGCAATTTAGCTATCAAAGCTGGTTCAGCATTTGGCATTGCTCAGAGAGCCCTTGCTAGACCAAGGGCTGAGCTTCTTCACAGACTTTCCACTATGTTTTACCCAGGCACGTTGGGTACATCTGCAAAGCTTCAACTTGTCTTAAGTTGGGGAGGAATGTGAGGGGATGTGTTTGGTGACCCTCACATGCAGACACTCTTTACCTGTAAGCAGGTAAAGGCACGTAGATACCTCTAAGGGTACTGCAGCAAAAACTTGCTTGGCTATGAAAAAAATCTAAAGCTACGAGGCATTAATTGCTCATTTTGTAAGTCCCCTGCAGGGTTTTGCTGCTTACAGCCAGCCTCCTGGCACCCCCTCGGCACAGATTTCATCGAGCCCCGCTCCCCCCCGGACCTCTCTGCTCCTGCCAGCCTGCT
>WAAE01012931.1:1315-27814 GCA_013400495.1 Nicator chloris
CCCCCATCCTGCCGGGGATCGGGGAAGCTGGGGGTTAGCGAGAGAACCCAACCCTGTGGGGTTCTGGGGGAGACTCCGGGGCAGGCCCTCGGAGCCCCCCAGGACGTGTCACTCCCTCGCCGGGAGTGATGGGGAAATCCCTGCCACTGCAGCCGGGGCCCCGCTCCACGGCAACAAGTCAGAGGCTTTTCATCCTCCATGGTAAAACCCCGCCCCCCGGGAAATCCCCAAGGGTTGCTACAAACAACAAGGCCTGTGAGAGAGAAAGTTAAATAACTTTCCCAGGTATTCGTCTGAGGAGCTGTGAGAAAGCTCAGTGGAAGAATTTAAACAATCCTTGCACCTGGTGTTTGTATGTGTTGTTGATTTACAAGATGTTCACAAATGGGTGTCGTTTCTAATTATCCAATGACGGCTAGAGGTGTTAATTAAAGGACCAATTGTGTCCAGCTGTATCGAAACAGTCTATAAAAAGGTGTACTTTTTAATAAACTTTGCTGTATGCCTTCTGAGAAGATTGGAGTTTGTGTCGTTCATTTAGCCACCCCTAATACAACAGCGACAGTCGTTGATGTTTTGTTGATGGTCGTTATCTTTTTGGGTATCTTTTGGGCTATTCCCAGTCTGTTGAGATGTTGAACTCATCTCTGTTGAGTGGTGTAACATCCCTTAAAAAAACCCTTAAAATTCCTTTCCTCAAGGCAAAGGCAAACCAAGCCTGATTAGAGAAATACAATAAAAACAATTTAAACCTGGTATGTTTTCCAACACTGTCACCCTGGCTATTCCAGAGAGACACAAATCACTGCGATGTGCTGGGGCCTGGCTCAGACCTATCGAGTTCTCTTCAACACTACTCAGTACCCTCTTGAAAGGAATGAGGGACTTATTTTTAGAAACAAACTATGGATATACTGGTAAATAAAGCTAGATACTGAGAGATAAAAGAAACAATGGGAAGTATTCCACTGATTGATAAATGGAATAAGAGATTTGTCTTTACAAACAAACTGTAGGTCTGCTGATAAATAAAATTGAATACTGAGAGATGAAAGAAACAATGAGAAGAACAATAAATTCCATAGGAATTCCACTAATTGACACAAGGAAAAGACAAAAAAGGGGGAATTATACATTAGAAGGGGGTCTTAGGCGTTTCAGGGAGTCTGTACCTCTCAAGTACTTCTGCCAATGGGGAAAGAGAGAGAGACATGCGGTCAGGAAATTAGGATAAAAAGGAGGCTGTGTCCTCCAAAAATTTGAAAGACCCCAGGGGAAATGCCCCATTGCCTTTCCCTTTATTTGAATAAAGTAACAGGATTCCTCTGTCTCCTTTTTGGACATAAAACCTCTGGTGTTTGTGGATTAATTTTCCTGACACTCTAGAGGAAAATAAGGTCTCTGGATCTGATGACAGCATGACAGGCACTGAAGCTGCTCCGACACTGGCAACTGACACTGCAGCCACACCAACCCCAGTGAGAGACACTGCAGCAGAGAGAACCAACCTGTACCAGTAGCAGTTACCCATGTTGTGAGAGACTGGAAGGACTGCTGGCTCAAAACATTTCAGGCACGTGTGGGGGAAGGGGCAGGTTGGGCCTTGCCCTGGCAAGGAAATGTTCTGCTCCGCACACTCCGTGCCCTAGAGCATGTCTCCCAGCCCCACAGTGGCTACCAATCACTGGCACACCGGAGGCAATGCTCCACACTCCTCTGGAACCCCTAACCCAGGACCTGAGTGGCTATCAGACTGTAAGTCCCACCTGGATGAAGGACCCAGGAAAGCAAAAGGGTGCTTAAGCCAGAACATGAGGTGAGCCCATTGTCTTGACCCTACCTCCCTTTGATTTTATATCAGCTGAGACACTGCTGGAACCAGGAGTGATAGCTATATTAATCATTTTCTATCTCTCTTCTCTCTTTCTCGTTCTTCAAATTTCTTCTCAAAGTCTGAGTAACTTAAATTCAGATGGGTCGGGGTTTGCTAAATTGAATGGGCTTAAGAGTTTGCTAAGTTAGTGCTTTGTGAAATGCTTTATGTTGATTAAATGTTGCTCTAAACTTTTGCCAAACTTCACGTATTTTCAGAAGTTTGTCTGTAAAGATTTTGTTGTTTTGACGTCTTGAGTAATATCTTGTTGATATTTTCTCCCATGCATCTGACTCAGGGTACATAACAGAACCTTAAGCCCTTTTATGAGCCTTTTTGAGCAAGATCTGAGGCCTTAAACCTGTACACAAAAAGAAATGGACACAAAAGACATCTTTAGCAAAGAAGGACAAAGCAGGGTGTCCTGGGGTGACTTTATGATGCTTGTATCCCCAATCGTCTGTTCTGTTTATGCTGGATATTAAGTTCTGCACCTTTAAGACTGGTTCTGAGAGCAAAGAGGGAGCGAAGAAGTGCAGAGTTTATTATCAGAAACTGTACTTGCTCCCCCGCATCCTGCTCCTGGACTGTGTTGTCTGCAGCACGGACAGACAGTGGGAGAGAGCTCTCCTTTGCTTTTTAGTTAGTCTTTAGCTAGCTCCCCAGACTGTGTTTTTTTTCTTTTTCTTGGAACTGTTCAAACCTGCTCTGGACTAAAAACCCAGAAAAACACTGGGAGCTCACACCTGTGGCCCACCAGGGCCTGGGGCATGGCATTCCAGTGCCAGAGGGACTGATAAGAGACTGAGCGAGCCGAGCTATGCCTGACAAAAAGGATTTTCTGAATTTGCCATCTCTTCAGAACAGTGAGAGATTTTATTGTTTAATATTATTCATTTTTCATGCTCGTGAATACTTTGCTTGTTAAATAAACAGTTTTTTCCACTTTTCTCCAAAGAAATCTTATTCCCAAACCAGTTGGGGGAGGGGTGCCATTTGAATTTGCTTTCTAGAGAGACCCCATTCGGAAGTTTCTTCTTAAATTTGCCCTAAACCAGGACACAGGGCCATCACAGGAATGGGAGGAAGAGACAGAACAAGACCAAGAAGTAACCACTTGGTCCTTATCCCAGGGTGAGCAGCAAGATAAATGAAAATATTTCAGCTGTCATCCAGGTGAGTACATTATCACCTGGCTGCTTTGATGCTGGGATAACAGGACTAAAAGTTTGGAATTTGAGGGTAGGGAAGGCAAGCAGCTGGGATCACTTTCCAGGAAAACAGGCATTGACAAGGCAATTTGAAGAGAGACATGAGTCCTTACCCTCTGGAGGCAACTACTGTCAAGCATGAAGGAAAGGTATCCCTTTAAGGAAGATGCTATAAATTGCTCAGGCAAGTGGACTGCTGTAGAGAAAGGTATCCAGTACCTGAGGGAATTAGTCATGCTAGACATGATTTATTTTGACCTAAACAATGCGCAGTTACCCACAAAGTTCAGTGCACAGGACCCATGTGGTAGATATTTTTATGGAGTGCACCATTATTGCACACCAATGCACTGGAAACAATAAACTGGAAAGATGCCACACCAATAACAGTGGATGAAGTAGTTTGGCAACTCTGGGAATATGAAGACAATCTCTCTTCCTCCCCCATCTCAGCTCTTGAAAAACTGTCCTAAAAGTGTGAAAAACTGTTCCAGAAGTTCCTGTTCCCCACCGGTAGAGGCTTGCATCTCAGCTATTAACAGTAAGCACTCTTTTCCTCAAGAGGGATATAAAAGGTACATTTCACAGGATAGCCTGTGGCTTTACCTGCAGGACCACGGAGAGGACATAAGGAAGTGAGGTGGAAAACCTACCTGGACCCTAGAGGCATGGGCACAGGAATTGCAAGAGAAAATAATCACAAATGGGGGCTCTTCCAGGAAAGCTGCTGCTGCTTCAGTCTCCAATGGGCATCTTTCTAGGCAGAGTGGAAGGGGTGATCTTACTCCTGATCCTATGGAAAGAAATTCTAATCCATTTCTTCAAGAACTAAGTGATCCAATGACCAGTAGTAAAGTGGTCCTGCTTCCAGTCAGGTGGAGGAGAGGGAAAAAGGGGTTTACTGCACAATGTGGATTAGATGTCCTGGCACGTCAGACCCACAGGAGTATAAAGCTCTAGCAGATACCACTGCACAGTACACCCTAATGCCATCAAGCTATAGAGGGGTAGAACCCATTTGTATTTCTGGAGTAATGGGGGGATCCCAACAGCTGACTATTGGAGGCTGAGATTAGCCTGACTGGGAATGAGTGGTGAAAGAACCCTACTGTGACTGGCCCAGAGGCCCTGTGCATCATTGGCACGGACTCACCTCAGGAGAGGGTATTTCAAGGACCCAAAAGGGTAGCAGTGTGTTAAAGCAGAGCGACGCAGAGTCCCCAGGCAGGTGCAAGAGAAAGCCCTTTGTTGCAAAAACCAGGCCTTTTTAAGCAGTTAGGCCATTATCAGTTACATATTTTTAAATCATAACAAACATAATCCAACCAACCACCATACAGCACAATGTGAGCACATAATGGTTATATAACTTGTTTTTCTACCTCCAATTCAGCTGACTCACTTTCCCATAGTCCTTTTCTACTTAGCCAAAGTAGCAGGGCTGAGCCATGATTTTACAGGGGTAACAAGGCTCTTATTTTGTTGCCTGTTTCCCAACCTGGAAATGAAACTCAAGATAATTTTAGTAAAGAGGTAATATAAAAGAGGATCTTTATTTGAAGGCCTTCAGGAGCAGTTATGGAAAGATGTCCACGCCCACCCCACCCCCCCAGGGGTGAGTACATTTTTATAGGTTTTAGGAAATTAGCATAATTGATAAAAAGCACCAATTAGGAGGACAAGTGGTGATGCAATTCCCCCCAGGTCAAGCCCCTTCTCTGGAGTCCCCTCCTTGGCACTGGCTGTACTTTGTCCATGAAAATGTATCTCAAAGAGTTGTTCTCGGCCTTGGTTCCCAGGAAGAACCAAGATAGCATGGAGCCTTGTACCTCCCAGGGCTCAGAGCTCTGGAATTTGTTTTGTCTTTCTGCTTAAGGAAAGGCCATGGAAAAGTACTGGGAAAACTGGTCACTAATACAGTAGGTGACAGAGTTACAAATGTGTGTGAAGGCCACAGAGAACATATAAAGGAAAAAGGGCAAAACACAAATGGCCTCAATTTTACAAGGTTTTGCCTATATGCAACTCTGGTGGGCTTTCGATACGGTTCCCCTGGAGCCAGAGGAAATTAGGCAACGGCTTACTTTGCCTGGTCTCTTAGAGGACCCTTCTGCTGTGGGGCTGCTGAAGGTCAAGGACCAACAGGTGCTGATCACTATCAAAACAGCGCACCAGGGGCAATACAGCAGCAACCAAGATTACCTGATTCCAATCCACAAACTGATTTGTTGACTGAAGAGCCAAGGAGTGATTAGTAGGACCCGCTCACACTTTAATAGCTCCAAATGGCCAGTGTGAAAGTCTAATGGACAATGGAGACTAACAGTACGTTATAGTGGCCTGAATGAAGTCATGATGCCACTGAGTGCTGCCATGCTGGACATGTTGGAACTTCAGTATGAGCTGGAGTCAAAGGCAGCCTAGTGGTGCCACAACTGATATCTCTAATGCATTTTTCCAATCCCTTTGGAGGCAGAGTGCAGACCACAGTTTGCTTTCACTTGGAGAGGTGTCCAGTACACCTGGAATCAACTGCCCCAGGGGTGTAAACACAGCCCCATTATTTGCCATGGACTGATCCAGACTGCACTGGAAAAGGGTGGAACTTTGGAACACCTACAATATATTGATGACATCATCATATGGGGCAATGGAGCAGAAGAAGGTTTTGAGAAAGGGAAGAAAATAGCCCAAATCCTTCTGAAAGCAGGTTTTGCCATAAAACAAAGTAAGGTCAAGGGACCTGCTCTAGATATTCAGTTTTTGGGAATAAAATGAAAAGATGGACATAATGAGATCCAAATTCATATGATTAACAAAGTATCAGCAATTTCTCTGCCAACTAGTAAGAAACACAGGCTTTCTTAGGCATTGTGGGATTCTGAAGAATGCACGTTCAAAACTACAGTCTGATTGTCAGCCCTCTTGTCTGGGTTTAGAGGCAAACGTTAAGAGAAAACACCCTGGAATGAACATTTCCTCTAAAGAGAAGGGCTCCAATAATCCATTTTTGCCAATGAAAGGAATGAATATCAGTGGGTGAAAGTGAAAGAAAAGTAAAACTGTTTATTAACAAAGCAAAATACCTGCAAGGCACAGAAAAAAATTGAACCTTACACCCCACCCTCCCCTCACTGTGTGGCCGGGAGGCAAAGATGACAGCTGGCCCCCTTTGTTTCAGGGAAGGAGGAGAAAAAAGTTCATGCAGCAGCTGGGAACCTGTTGGATTTCTGGCACTGGTCTCCGCCTTGCAGCAGGTGAAGTTGGTAGATTTTAATCTCCTTTTTTGTGTTGGTTCAGCTTCTCCTAGGTCTTAGGTTTGGGGCGGACCTCGCCAGCTCTCCGGACGGACTGGGGAAAAAAAAAAACAAGCCGAAACAGTTCAAGGAAAAAAAAAACAAACAAAAAGACACTGAGAGGATTCCCGGTACAGCCTCCAGGCTAGGGGAAGGGTAAAAAAGGAAAACTTCTTGTTTCAAGCTAGCAAAAACCAATCCAGTGAGAGAAACAATGTAGCGTCCTGGTCCGCACCGCAGCCCGAGCACACACCAAGGTGAGAGAGAGTTTGAACCAAACTGCGCAGGAGCCCAAGGCTCCTTGCCCTACCCCAGGGTCCATCTTAAATCTACAGCAGCCATTTCTGGGCATAAAGCAAATGACTAGGGAATAAAGTATCATCATAAAATTACCCCAAGACACCCCTCTATTAAGTGACCTGTAAGAAGAATGATTTCCAATGGGGCCCTGAGCATCAACAAACCTTTGAATAAATCAAACAAAAGACAGTTCAGGCTGTAGCCCTCGGGCCAGTCCAGACAGTGCAAGATGTATAAAAAAGGTTCTACATCGCAGCCAGGGAGAATGGTACTTCCTGGATCCTCTAGCAGAAAGCACCAGGGGAGACTTGAGATCGACCTCTCAGCTTTTAAAGGATCTGAAGCCCGCTATACTCCAACTGAAAAAGATACCGCCAGCTTATGAAGGGGTTTGAGCTGCCTTGGAAATGATTGGTTCTGAAGTCCAGGTCTTCCTGGAACCCTGGTTACCCATGCTGGGTTGGATGTTGAAAGGAAGGGTCTCCTTTACACATCATGCAACTGATCCTACATGGAGTAACTGGGTTGCACTGATCCCACAACAAACTCAAATAGGAAACCCCAGTCATCCAGTAATCTTGGAAGTGATCATGTGTGGTGGTGGGTTTTTGATAAGTTACTGTTTAGTTTTGTTAAAGTGTTTTTCCCAGTGGTTTGTTCCTGTTACACCCCCTGATGGATGTGGTCTGTCCCAGGCTGTCCTTCCTCTGTCCCATTGTAAAACCTCCCTGACCCCACCCCTGGACCATCAGCCAGGGGTCCAATCCCCTAATGGTAACACCCCCTGTTATCACCCAGTTTATAAGCTTGGAAAAATCATGTCACCCTTTTGGGTGCCCCTCTCCGAAGAATAAATATCTCCACCCTAAGAGCCTTCTCAGACCTTTATTTCAAACCTCGATGCTGAGGAACCAGCGTTGGACTGCCTGCAGTCTGATCACGGGACTCTTGACCACAGGACTGGGGAAACAGAGCTAGCCGGGCTCCCCCGGTCCGCAGCGTCAGCTGGCACCCCACGTTGGGCATGTAACAGGAACAAACCATTGGGAAAAACACTTTAACAAAACTAAACAGTAACTTATCAAAACCCCACCACCACAATCATGGACTGGTCAGAAGGCAAAGAGTTTGGAATGTCACCAGAGGAGGAGGTGAGGCATACTGAAGAGGCCCCACTATATAATAAATTACCAGAAAGTGAGAAGCAATATGCCCTGTTGACTGATGGGTTCTACTGTACTGTAAGAAAGCACCAGAGATGGGAGATGGATGTATTGAGTCCACTAAGACAAGTCTCAGAAACTGTTGAAGGAGGTGGTGAGTTAAGTCAGTTTGCAGAGGTGAAAGCCATCCAGTTGACTCTAGACATTGCTGAATGAGAAAAATGGCTGATACTTTTCCTCTATGCTGACTCACGGATGGTGGCAAATGCCATGTGGGGATGTTTGCAGCAATGGAAGCAGAAAAACTGGCAGCGTAGGGGTAAACCCAACTGGGCTGCTGCATTGTGGCAAGATGTTGCCGTCAATGAGGAAAACTTGGTTGTAAAGGTACATCACATAGCTGCTCTTATACAAAAATCAGGCCACCGAAGAACATCAGACTAACCATCAGGTGGATCAGGCTGCTAGGATTGAAGTGGCTCAGGTGGCACTGGGTGTCTTGTGGACCTTGTCTCCGACAGTCTGGATTTGAGGATCTGGACTTGAACTGCCCTTTGACCGCCACATTAATGAAGAATGAAATATGATTAAACCAGATAAGTGCAGAAGTGATGGAATTAGAACTGGCTTCAACATGTGTCCTAGTTTGACCATTTACTCACACACAAAGAGAAAAAGGAAAAAAAACTTGACCACCAAATTGTCAAAAGCACCTTCCCTCCTTCCCAACAACCCAAACTCAATTCTCACACACCCACCACCTGAAAACCCTGTCCTCCTGGAGGTTCTTCATGTCAAATGTCCCAAACCTACAGCCTGCCTGCAAATGCTGCAGGGGGTCCATCTCTCAGCCTTCTTGGGGTACCATTTAAAATGCTTATCTAGCATTCAATGAAGATTCACTCAGTCCACACTGCAACCAGATACAGCACTCCCCAAAACTACTAAGAAATACTCCATTTTCTTCCATGAAGTCTTCTTGCTGTCTCTCTCTCTCTTCAGCAGTATCTCTCCAAAGGCGGGAAGGGGTTAATCTCCTATCTTGGTTCTTCTGCAGTAATCTATGATGTTAGCTGCGGCTGTGGAGACCGGGGGCCCGAGGCCCCGCCCCACCCTGGTGGCCGAGGCCTTAGGACCCCTCCAGGCTTCCCGCCGGCTACGCCAGAACTGTGGAGACCGGGGGCGCAAGGGGAAAACCCAAGGCCCCCCACTCCACCCTGCTGACCACTTCCAGGCTTCCCTGTGGGCCCCCCACATCAGGACACCATCTGGGGCCCACCTGCTCGGCTGCTCTCAACCCCAGAAATAGAACCCACACCTCCCTCTTTCCCCCTCCCCACCCGGCAGCGGGGAGAGAAGGAAGAAAAGGGAGGGGCTCCCTGCCATCACCTGGCCGACCCTGCCACCCCCTCCACCGTGGAGAGGGTGGCCAAGGAGCCAAATCCACCCGGGCTCACCCCAGGCTCCACTAGCCCATGGGGTCGGGCCAAGCCCCCCTTTCACAGCCTCTCTCCCCCTCCTTTCCCCCTCCCCAGGGGGTTGGGGGGGTGGGGGGGGGAAGAGAGAGAGAGGCCAAGAGGGCCCGTCCGCTCCCCAGGCCGCCCACGGGCCCACGGATGGCTCTTACGTTACCTGTCTGCAGGCCAGAGGCAAAATAGAGCTTCACTTCCTGAAACCTCCAATTTTAAACGTTTCGGTGTGGGTGTTTCACTCAGACGTAACTTCCTAGGACACAACTACACAACTTCCTGGTTCAAACTATCACAACATGCAACGATGCGTCCAGGGAACAGCACATCTAGCTCCTCTCCAGTGTTTTATTATCCTCATTGTAAAAAAATTCTCCTTAATAACTAGTCTGAATCTATCCTCTCTTAGTTTAAAACCATTACCCCTTGTCCTATTGCTACAGGCCCTACTGGAAAGTCTGTTGCCATCTTACTTGTAGGCTCCCTTTAGGTACTGGAAGGCCACAGTAAGGTCTGCCCAGAGCCTTCTCTGTTTGAGCTGAACAACCCCAACTCCCTCAGCCTTTCCTCATAAGAGAGGTGTTCCATCCTTCTAATCATCTTCATGGACCTCCTCTAAACCTGCTCCAACAGGTCCATGTCTTTCCTGTGCTGAGGTTTCCACAGCTGGATTCAGTACTCCAGGTGAGGTCTCACAAGAGCAGAGTAGAGGGACAGTCACTTCCCTCAACCTGTTGGTCACACTGCTTTAGATGCAGCCCAGGATGCATTGTCCTTCTGGGCTGCAAGCACATGTTGCTGGCCCACATCCAACATTTCATTCAACAGTACCCCCAAGTCCTACTCTGCAGAACTGCTCTCTATCCCTTCATCCCTCATCCTGTATTGATACAAGAGATTGCCCAGACCCAGGTGCAGCACCTTGCACTTAGTTTTGTTGAACCTCATGAGTTTCCCATGGGCCACATCTTGAGCTTGTCCAGGTTGCTCTGGATGGCACCCCATCCTTCAGGAGTGTCAACTGTACTGCTCAGCTTGGTGTCATCTGCAAACTTGCTGAGGGTGCACTCAAACCCATTGTGTCTGTCATTAATGAAGATATTAAACAGCACTGGTGCCAATACAGAGCCCTGAAGGATTTGTCATCAATGTCCATTGGCACTCTAAGCTGTTGACCACTACCCTCTGGATGCAGCCAGCCAGCCCATTCCTCATCCACCAAACAGTCCACCCATCAAATCCTTCTCTCTCCAATTTAGAGAGAAGGATGTTGTGGGGGACCGTGTCAAAGGCCTTACAGAAGTCCAGATAGATGACATCTGTAGCCCTTCCCTTGTCCACTGATGGAGTCACTCCATCGTAGAAGGCCACTAGGTTGGTCAGACAGAATTTGCCCTTGGTGAAGCTGTGCTGGTTGTCTTGAATCACCTCCTTGTCCTCCATGTGCCTTAGAAGAGCTTCTAGGAGGATCTGTTCCATGATCTTACCAGGCACAGAGATGACGCTGATGGGTTAGTAGTTGCCAGTGTCCTCCTGGCCTGGAATCTAGTCAGAAGATACAAACAATACAAACTATTTGTGGTGAGCTACAGGTGGCACTAGTGGTATTTTTTGGTACTGAATCTGCTAAAAAGCCACCCTGGCCTACCATCTTCAAACACACGTCTGTCCTTTTGAGGTAAGGTTTGACAGATAAGCTGTTAAACTGCCCTGAAGGCATATGACTGGCAGTCAATTTCATTATGCTATAAAAATCTAGCATACTTCCATACAGTTAGATTCTTTCACATACTTCTCAAAGTACATGGAGTTTCTTCTGTGAATTGGAATGCCTCTTCACAGTTACTTTCTAGGGATTGAGAGAAAGAGGAAGACTTTTTCCACGAAACAGTGTGTGGTGAGATGTTGCGGTGGGTGGTGGAAGAGGGTGCCGCAACCTCCAGGCAGCGTCTCCACAGGGGAGTCACTCGGCAGCGCAGGCACACACACTCACAGGCACACATACACACACTACATGTTTGTAATCCAACTCAACAGCAAGAAAGGGAAGGGTCTTCATTTAGGGTTCCACGGAGAGGCTTTAATCCAACTGCACATGAAGAGATCCAGGGATGAAGGCAGATGCACAAGGGAGGGAGCAGGGTTTATATATGGGGTAGCAGGGGTGGAGTTGGGAACAGGATCCAATGGATGAGGGAGAAAATGGTGCAGAGACAGGGTAACACACAAGAAGAACCAATGGGAGAACAGGGGCGGAACATGGGTGAAGGATTGAACCAAATGGGGACCAATGGAGCCTCGAGGAAGGGAGAACATTCTAGGGAAGGGATATATAAGGGAGGAAAGAGGTGGGGAGGCCAACGGGCCAACTGGGAGAGCAGAACTGGGGTACATTTGAATATCAACCAAAGAACTCAGGGAGGAAGCTGCTTCTTCTCCTCCTAACATGAAGGGACTTGTCCAGATCAAGGGACAACCCTCCAAGGGAGCCTCAGGTG
The DNA here is from genome assembly GCA_013400495.1 of Nicator chloris. NCBI lineage: Eukaryota > Metazoa > Chordata > Aves > Passeriformes > Pycnonotidae > Nicator > Nicator chloris. The sequence continues at coordinate 13,126 of WAAE01012931.1, forward strand.
CTCTGCTTTAGGAGGTGCACTGGCCTCTACAACTCCCCCTTCTTTATTAATTATGAAGGCTTCCCCCAGAGACTTTAACAAATGTTTTAAACAACTAAACAGACATAGAACTACAAAAACCACTAACAGAACCCATAAGATGTCTTTCATCACCGAAGCCATCCATCCTGTAAGTCCCCGACCCCTGAAGATTTCTTGAAACCAGTCTTTGTCTTCCACCTGAAGCTTTTTAAATCCTTCCTGCAGCACCTGAATATTTTTGTGGATGGACTCACTCTGGCTAGAAAGGTTCATGCAGCCCATCCCCTCGAAGTCTTTGCAGCCAGGCCCATGTGACAAAAGCAAAAATCTATCGCTGCCCTATTTTGCAGGGTGGCGTGTCTGATGGTCTCAACATCCAAAAGTAGGCCACTAAGTGCTATTGAAGTAGCATTGGTTTGCTTGCTTGGTAGGCACCCAAGATGATCTAACTGGCCTAGTGCTTTTGCGGCAGCCACCCAAGGAAGTAACACACAGGCTGCTCTCCTTTTACTTTGACTCCAATAGGTGATGTCATCTTTGCAATCTGCTTCAAAATAATGAGTAGCTCTTTTTACTTTGCCTTTTCTATGGTGTACAATTTGAAGGTTTGGTGACAGTAAGGTAAGCCTACCAACACTACTATCCCTTTCAAATGGGCAGGGATACCTGGCCACTCTCTATCTCCGCAAAAGAGAAATGTACCCTGAGGGAGTTGGAGTGGGTGATCACTGGACCATGAGGTTATGGATGTGGTATAATTACACCATCGAGTCTTATTTTTATATGCTGGATGGTATGGGGAAACATCTTTTCTAATCACTTCTCTGCTACTCTCAACTTCAATCCATGTTATTGGTTGCCAGATTTTCCATCTGGGCTCATAAATACATGACACAATAATCCATTTTAACAGAGCCAAGGATTTCTAATTCTTGTGGTTCTTGTGGTGCCTGCAGTGATTTTGGGGTCCAGTGATCCCAATTATGAACAGGGTTACATTTCCACCTGCCTTTGGGGAGATCACCCTGCATATGACGGATGATATCCTCGGGTATTGGCCACACATCTGCGGGCAACCCTACTAAACAAGTGGAGAACGGGTCATCCAGGCTGGCGAGTGACTGGCACATGGTATCTTGTTTTACGGCTTTGGCTAATGTTATCCAGACATTCTCTTTGGGTTGTGCTGATAGCCACGCAACTACTGCCAGCGAACTTGTGAGAATCCATAGAGCCAGGAAGGTCATGCTGAACGAGGTGTTGGGCGTTCTGTGGTGGGATATTTCTGTAGGAGTTTAAACAAAGCTGTTTAAATGTAAACCTTAACTTTCTACAACAGGGGTATCATTTTTCTCCTTTCCTTCTCTCCTCCCAATTCCCCACTTTAAATGATAATAAAAATAGGAACAGCTGGAGGTGAGAGGGTTAGGGAAGGTTCAGTTTAGGAGACAGAAAACTGGGATACAAGGATAGGCAGGGTAACTGGAGGGAAATTGAACTGGGTCCTCATTCAAACTGGGTCTTGTCTGGAGTTCTATCTTAGTTTCAGTCTGGTGACGGGACGGTTCACTTTTCTTGGTGGATGTGGTCAACGTCATCTCCGTCTCCAAGCTGAGCCAGTCTGATTCTTGGGACTGTCTGTGTTGGACTCAGGAGGATTGCCGTTAGTGGGTGGTGTATTTGCATTTACACGCCTAAGGCAGGGTTTGATATTTTTGCTTGGGAGCCACCTGGGGACTGATGTTGTTGATATACAAGTGTAGCCTCTGCCCCAAGTTACTAAAGGAAAGGAGTCTGTTATTTGGTGTGTTTCTGGGTCCTTAATCAGCACAGGTAGCTTCTCATTGAGTTTGGCCTGGGTCGAATTAGAAAAGTGTCTGAGCATGGAGGGGAGTAGGCTCTGAACATGAACTATTCAAAAAATTTATAGTGTAAAGAGCCTTGCAGAGCCTCTCAATGGGAGAGCTTGTCTCTGTCCCTCCCAGTTGCTGATTAAGGACTCATTTGATTGTTTGATGTGCTCTTTCAACAGTCGACTGTCCCGTGGGGGAGTGGGGTATCCCAGTGTTATGTTTGACTCCCCACTGATTGAGGAATTCTTTAAATCTTTTTGAGGCATACGCTGGGCCATCGTCTGTCTTAATTTGCTCAGGGACTCCCAAGGTGGCAAATGCAAGGAGAAAGTGCTTGGTGACATCCTTTGCATTTTCCCCCGCATGGGCTGAGGCAAATACCACTCCTGAGAAGGCATCAATGGATACGTGAATGTCTTTCATTCTCCCAAACTCAGGAAAGTGGGTAATGTCAGACTGCCACAACTGAGAACTATTTAGACCCCAGGGGCTACCCCAGAGGCTAAAGATGGTATTTGATATTGTTGACAGTTGGGCAGGTGGCAACAATAGCTCGTGCTTGGTCTCGTGACAATTTGAAGATTCTCATCAGAGCAGGAACATTTTGATGAAAGAAAGCATGGCTCAGCTTCGCCTGTGAGAAAATGTCTGGCACGTTGGCATGGTGCACAGGCGTGGCCAGGGCACCTGCTTTCCGATTTCTCTCTGCGATAGGGCCTGGAAGGTCGGTGTGTGACCTTACATGCATGATGTGAAATGGTTGCTTTCAGTGGGAGAGAAGATGGACAAGCCTCGAAAGCAATTTAAACAAATTTGGGTTTGTGACCTCTTTCAACAAGGAGTGTTCAGCCCTCATAACTACTCCGGCTGTGTATGCCGAATTGGTGACCAGATTAATAGGTTCTTCAAACCTCTCAAAAGCTGTGACGACGGCTGCAAGTTCTGCAACTTGAGGGGAACACTCAACTATCTCGACATCAGACTCCCACTTCTGAGTCTTTGGATCTTTCCAAGTCATGACAGACTTGTGAGATCTGCCCGAGCCGTCAGTAAAAATTGTCAGGGCATTGAGAGGTCCTCAACTTTACAGTGATTTTGGGACCAAATTGAAAACCGAATTAAACAGCTTGTGGCCTGGGGGGTGGATTGAAATTTGGCCTGGGTAGCTATCCAGGGTGAACTGGAAGTGTTCATTGGTCTGGAGCAAATGGTCCAGATCCCCTGTCGTGGTCAATGGCAGATAGACACATGCAAAGTCACACCCCGCAAGGGTGCAGAGGCTTGTCTTGGCTCGCATGATGAGCTGAGCCATCAGTTCCTGGGGTGTCATAATATTATTGATGGGCTGATGGAGAAAGATCCACTCCATAATGATGAGTGGATCTTCCGATTCAGTGTCCCATTGAAAAATTAGTGCATGAAGTCTGGGTGACTTACCCAGAATTATGAGTTGGAAGGGAAGATCTGGGTGAGTCCGGTGCGCTTGCTGTTTGGAGAGGGCTTCTTGGACTTTAATGATGGACTCTTGGGCCTCCGGAGTGATGGTCCTCAGTGAGTCAAGGTCCTCGTTACCTTGAAGTAGGTTGAAGAGAGGAGCAAGGTCCTCTGTTGTGATCTCCAGCAGTGGATGCACCCAACTGATGGACCCGCAGAGTTGGTGAAAATCTCGGAGGGTCTTGGGGTTGTCCTTGGTGACCAGCTGTTGGGGCACGATGTTCCTCTCACTGATCTGGAGTCCCAAGTAGGTCCATGGGCTGGTACACTGTATTTTTTCTTCTTGGATCTTGAAACCAGCTTCTTCAATAACTTTGATGGTCTTTTTATCAACAGAGTCTAAATAAAATTGCTCTTTCACACAAATTAAAATGTCATCCATGTAGTGTAGGATGATGGCATGTAGAAACAGTTTATGGATTAGGAAGAGAATGTGGGCCACATACCACTCATAGAGGGAGAGTTCTTCATGCCTTGGGGAAGAACTCGCCAGTGGTAGCATTTGAGAGGGGCTTGTCGGTTTAGGGATGGGACTGAGAATGCAAACCTGGGTGCATCTTGGGGATGGAGGGGGATGTTAAAAAAGCAGTCCTTGATGTCAATGACTGCAAGTCTCCAATCACGTGGGAGCATTGAGAGAGAGGGCAGGTCAGGTTGTAAGGAGCCCATGTCCTCTATGGCCTCACTGATCTTATGAAGGTCATGTAAGAGGCGCCATTCGTCCTTGCCTGTTTTTTTCAGGACAAAGACAGGGGAATTCCAAGGGCTGTTGGTAGGCACTATGTGACCCTTGTCCAGTTGTTCCTCAACAAGGAGCTCAATAGCGCATAGTTTTTCTGCAGACATGGGCCACTGGTCAATCTACACTGGATGATCTGTTTTCTAGGTGAGCCGTGGGGTTACATGGTCTCCAGTGGCCCTGACTAAAAATCCCGAGCTGGAGAAGGGATTAGTAGTCAAGCTCCCCATTGGGACAGCAGGTCCCTGCCCCAAAGTATGATGGGCACCCTTACCACAAATGGCCTGATGGTGGCAGTCTGTCCCTCTGGTCTCTCAATGGTGATGGGGTGTTTGCTCCACATGGAGACTGCAGCCCCTCCAATCCCTGAGATGACTCCTGGAACAGGAGTCAGTTCTCAGTCCCGGGGCCACGCAGAGCGAGCACTGATGGTGACGTCAGCTCCAGTGTCCACCATCTCTGGAAGATATAAACTGCTATTTTTATATGACAAGCCACACTCTATGACTGGCTTGTTCTTGCCCACAATTTCCACCCAGAACGCTGTCAGGTTTTTGGGGATGATGTCCCAATTTGGTGGTAATAAAAAGGCCTGTGCGATGGGTGTTCCCACACACAAAAAATACAATGGATCTGTACAACAAAGAGTCACTATTATTTCATCTCGTGGCCCTACAGACAGTACTTGCGGAGGTACAAATATGTGTTCTGGTCTGTTTATCAGTCTCCGATAACAAGGATGTCTCGGGGGCCATCCGGAGGTCCATATTTCCCAGTTGATATTTTGTAAAAACACTCATGATTAAAATGGATAGACAAGGCACTCACCAGTTGCCGACGGGTCCCCACCTGAATGTGTTGGAAGGCTTCGGTGATGTAGAGTTCTTCCTGCTCTGCGAGGGAGTCGTCGACGATGATGTCTTTGTGAACTGGTCCTTTGGAAATGAGGTCTCGGAGATGGTGGGGAGGGCAGGACAGAACAGCTTCCCATTTGGTGTCATCGTGCGAGGCCATCCCGCGCTCTGCCGGAAGTTTCCCTGCTGACGACCTCGAACATTTGGACATTGATGGAAAAATCGTGTAGAGTCACTATAGTCTGTGAAAGGACACTTAGGTGGACAATAATCTTTATTAAACTTGTGTTGTGGGCAGTCTTTAATGAAATGTCCAGGTTCCCCTCAATGGAAACACTTAGCATTGTCCTTAGTTGAAGTGATCGTTTCAACCACCCCCTCAGATACTGCCATTGCAATAACTTGTTCAGTTGACGTTAATTTTGCACAAGCCTCAATCATTTGATCAATGGTAGGTTCAGGGTCAAGAGGAAGGGCTCCCCAGAATATTTTTGCATTCTGTGTTCATGTTTGCCACTGCTAATTTACATAAAAGTTCCTTTTGAGCCCCGACACTATCAATCTGTTTTTCAATAGAATTCTTTAACCGATGTACAAACTTAATAAAAGTTTCATCTGAGGCTTGCTTTACACCTGCAAAGTTTAGAGTGGGAGTGGCATCATCGGGGTCTGTAGCAATGCTGTTTGGGCTGTGCTGTTGATATCATTTAGCACAGCCTCAGGGAGATCCTGGGCTTGGTCCTGCGGTTTTTCAAAATTACCTTCTCCACATAGGTGTCCTAATGTCAGGTGTGCTCTATTGGCATCAACTCTGTATGACTGAATGAGCCCCCTTAAATGTTTTTTTCAATTCCTCTCCCATAACATATATTCAGCAGGGGAGAGGAGACGTCATTATATTTTTGATGTCATGGGGTACTAGCGTGTGAGCAGAGAAGGTGACTTCAAGTAGATTTTTGAAATAGGGTGAACCCCCTCCATAATCTTTTCCTGCTTTGCAGAGCTCTTTCAGCTCTGCATATGGCACTGGTTCCCACCTGGGGTTTCTCCCCCCCTCCTGTAAATGACTGGGGCTACATAGGGTGTTATCTTGTCTGCAAGCTCCCAGTTCCCATCTCCGGCAGCCTGCATCTTTATTTCAGCCCAGCAATCCTCAGATTCTGAATCAGAATCTAAGGAGCTGCTTCCCTCCTCCGAGGAGAAAGGGGCACTTTTGGCTGTAACAAAAGGCTTCCGGGAACCAGGAAGTGCCTGATAGACCAAGATGGCATCCTTCTGGTTGCCATGATGACCACTTCTGGTCCTGATATCATGGGAACAGGAAGTGGGTTGGTTCCCAGGGGTGCAGCCACCAATGGAGGGGGTGGAGTTGGAGGGAAGGGAAGAAAGGGCAGGAAAACTTGGAGAAAAAGAAGACAAGATGGAGGGGTTAGCCATGCGGCTGGAGCCATCTTGGGGAGCAACAGGGGTAGACAAAACCAGGTATGTGGGCATAGGGGGTAGGTTTAGGGGAGAATACAGGGTGGTGTGATCAGTACCATCCTGGCATGGGAACAGAGGAGATCAGGGGATGTCAGGGAGTCAGTAGCAACCCTGCACCCTTAGGTGGGATTCATCTCCTGAGACAGGGAAGAGGGATTAGGAACATGAGGAGAGGGCAATGGGGAAGGGGTTTTCAATGGGGGTCCCGAATGTTCCCTAATACCCTCAACACATTTCACAATCAGATCAAACAAAAGATAAAACTTCCCCACAGAGAAATCCCCTTTATCTTGTAAAATATAGAACTTTTTCCCCACTGTGTCCCAAAACTCATTAGAAAGAACAGATTCCCGAGAAATCGAAGGAAAATTCCAAAACAACTAATGAACAAAACATTTTCACTGCCCTTTAGAAAAACAAAAATTTCCTGCAACAAGGGATTAACTTGGATATAAACTTCCCTTCATGGATGGGTAAGTTTAGCATCCATACCCACAGTCCTTTCCCCACTCTCGAGACAAAAGGTGAAAGGAAAAAGATAGGAAAATACCCCAAATAAACTAACCAAACCTTGGGTCAAAGGAAAAATCTTGAGGCGGACTGTCGAGTTCCGGCCGGTCTTCTGACAGGAGAAGGTTGTTGGCTACCCCTCAGATCACCCTGATAAAACTCAGGTGTCTCCTCAGGGAATTGGCGGCACCAAAACTGACTTAAAATCCAGCAGCACAAAGCTGCTGGAGACGCTACCAGAAGTGACCACTCAGGGTCCCAGTTCAGGCACCAATTTGTTGTGGCAGGTGTTGGAAGAGCGTGCCGCAAACTCCAGGCAGCGTCTCCACAGGGGAGTCACTCGGCAGCGTCTCCACAGGGGAGTCACTCGGCAGCGCAGGCACACACTCTCACAGGCACACACGCACTAGATGTTTTTAATCCAACTCGACAGCAAGAAAGGGAAGGGTCTTCATTTAGGGTTCCACGGAGAGGCTTTAATCCAACTGCATGTGAAGAGATTCAGGGATGAAGGCAGATGCACAAGGGAGGGAGCAGGGTTTATATATGGGGTAGCAGGGGCGGAGTTGGGAACAGAGTCCAATGGGTGAGGGAGAAAGTGGCGCAGAGGTGGGGTAACATACAAGGAGATCTGTGGATGCTCTTAAGCCAGACAGTGTTAATATAAACACACTCCTCTGGAGAGAAGCCAGACAATAGTATAAACACGCTCCTCCTGGAGAGAGAGCAGTAGGGCCAGACAGTGATATAAACATGCTCCCTTGGAAAGAGCGCAGTTAAGCCAGACAGTATATAAACACAGCCCCCTAAAGGAGAAACCCTGACAAACAGCTCTCTCTGTTATGGTGAGGAAATGTGTTAATCAGTTACACCTCATTGGTTCTTTTTACCCCAGCCAATTGGTCCATTTTTGAGCCTTCCCCTGATTGGTTCATTTCTCAATCTGCCACCTGATTGGCTCAGATGTTCTACCCTGCCCCTGCCTTCCCTAACTAACCCCCTGTTTCCCCTGGCTCTGGGGCACTTCGTCACTGGACCCCTCTGAGGAAGAAGCTGAATGAAGCCTCCTGCGCAACTCCATATGAAGGCTTCCTCTCTTCCTTCAGTGTCACCCCGAAGAGCTGATTTCACTGAAGAGCTTGAAATCACTCAGCAGGCAACAGAAGCGCCTGTGCCTCTGGGACGTCCTTCTAAGGACGCTTCTCCAGGAAGGTCGGAGCACTCTGACCATCGCCTGCAGCGACAGACAACCAATGGGAGAACAGGGGCGGAACATGGGCGAAGGATTGAACCAAATGGGGACCAATGGAGCCTCAAGGAAGGGAGAACATTCTAGGGAAGGGATATATAAGGGAGGAAAGAGGTGGGGAGGCCAACGGGCCAACTGGGAGAGGAGAACTGGGGTACATTTGAATATCAACCAAAGAACTTGGGGAGGAGGCTGCTTCTCCTCCTAATATGAAGGGACTTGTCCAGATCAAGGGACAACCCTCCAAGGGAATCTCAGGTGCTCTGCTTTAGGCGGTGCACTGGCCTCCACACTGAGATACATCAAAACCACTAATTAATGTTTCTTTTGCTAGTTTTATATATAATTGCTTTAATGCTATTGCTTTAATATAGTGAACTTTGCCATTTTATGCTATAGTCGCCTAGTGCTTTTAGCTTTTATACTGTGTAGTAAGTAATTCTGGTTAAGATCTTCTGACTGTTCATTTGTCTTAATAAATAACTCATCTTTTAGAAATTTATCTGATTTTTCATTAATAAAACTTGCAGGACAAAGGTGAAAACTTAAACTGTTGACAGTGAGGCTAAGATAAGGTCCAACTGCCCCTAGACTCCTCTCTCTGAGAAAGCGTTTAGAAAGTAAGGGGGTCTTCTCAGCAGCTCGTGACTCAGCAGCAGGGCTTCTTTAATAAACTTTGTCTGAAGCTTCCATTGCACCTGCAACAACCCTGTCATAAAAGGAAATTAAGTTTCATGAGCAGGACTTTCCCCTCACGAACCCATGCTGGCTATGACCAATGACTGCGTTGTCTTTCAGTTTGTCAAGCCATTTTCCATGATATTTGAAAAATCATGGCAGTCAGGTGAAGTCCCAGGTGACTGGAAAAAGGGAAACATTGCACCCATCCCAAGTCCTGTCTGACCAACCTGTTGACTTCTATGATAGAGTGACTATGTCAGTGGACAATGGAAGGGCTACAGATGTCATTTATATGGACTTCTGTAAAATCTTTTACACCGTCCCCCACAACATCCTTCTCTCTAAATTGGAGAGAGATGGATTTGATGGGTAGACTGTTAGATGGATAAGAAAGTGGTTGGACGGTGACATCCAGAGGGTAGTGGTCAATGGCTCAGAGTCCCAATGGACATCTCTAACAAATGGTATCCTTCAGGGCTCTGTATTGAGACCAGTGTTATTTAATATCTTTGTTTGACATAGACAAAGGTTTTGAATGCACTCTCAGCAATTCTGGAGATGACACCAAGCTGAGTGGTGCAGTTGACACACCTGAAGGATGGGATGCCATCTAGAGGGACCTGGAAGAGCTTGAGAAGTACACCCACAGGTAACTCATGAGGCTCAACAAGGCCAAATGCAAGGTTCTGCACCTGGTTTGGGGCAACCCCCATTATCAATCCAGGCTGAGGGATGAACAAGGGCAGCTCTGCTGAGAAGGACTTGGGAGGGCTGGTGGGTGAGGGACTGGACATGAGCCACCCATATGCGCTGGCAGCCCAGAAAGTCAATTGTATCCTGGGCTACATCAAAAGCAGAGTGGCGAGTCCAGCAAAACAAGGGAGGTGATTCTGCCCCTCTACTCTGCTCTCCTGAGACCACACCTGGAATACCGCATCCAGGTCTGGGGTCCTCTGCACAAGATGGACATGGACCTGATGAAGGGAGTCGAGAGCAGTGCCATGAGGATGATGAGAGGGACAGAGCACCTGTCTTATGAGGAAAGGTTCAGGAAGTTGGGGTTGTTGAGCCTGGAGAAGAATCTGGGGAGACATTATTGCAGCCTTCCAGTAGCTGAAGTGAGCCTACAAGAAAGCTGGAGATGGACTTTTTACAAGGGCATGTAGTGACAGGACAAGGGGGAATGGCTTTAAACTGAGAGTGGGTTTAGATAAGATATTAGGAAGAAATTCTTTACTGTGAGATTGGTGATGATGCTGTTTGGGTTTTGCCTTTTTTCTTTTATATGTTCTCTGTGGTCCTCACACATATATTTATAACGCTGTCACCTATTGTATTAGTGACCAGTCTCCCCAATACTTTTCCATGGCCTTTCCTTAAGCAGAAAGACAAAACAAATTCCAGAGCTCTGAGCCCTGGGAGGTACAAGGCTCCATGCTATCTTGGTTCTTCCTGGGAACCAAGGCCGAGAACAACTCTTTGAGATACATTTTCATGGACAAAGTACAGCCAGTGCCAAGGAGGGGACTCCAGAGAAGGGGCTTGACCTGGGGGGAATTGCATCACCACTTGTCCTCCTAATTGGTGCTTTTTATCAATTATGCTAATTTCCTAAAACCTATAAAAATGTACTCACCCCTGGGGGGGTGGGGTGGGCATGGACATCTTTCCATAACTGCTCCTGAAGGCCTTCAAATAAAGATCCTCTTTTATATTACCTCCTTACTAAAATTATCTTGAGTTTCATCTCCAAGTTAGGAAAAAGGCAACAGTGAGGCACTGACACAGGTCTCCTCCATGGGCTGCAGGTGGATCTCTGGACCCATGTGTTCCTTCATGGGCTGCAGGGGCACAGCTGCCTCCCCACGTTCTCCACCACCGGCTACAGGGGAATCTCAGCTCTGGTGCCTGGACTGCCTCCTGCCCCTCCTTCTCTACTGACCTTGGTGTCTGAAGAGTTTTTTCTTCCATACATTCTCACTCCTCTCTTCTCTGGCTGCAATTGTTTTTGTGCAATAACTTTTTTCCTCCTTCTTAAATATGTTATCACAGAGGCGTTACTACCATTTTTGATTGGCTTGGACTTGGCCAGTGGTGTGTCCATTTTGTAGCCAGCTGGCATTGGCTTCTGGCAGCTTCTCACAGAAGCCACACACCTGTAGCCCCCCTACCAGAACCTTGCTGCACAAACCAAATACAATTCTTGAGGTGTGATACAGTTCTTTAGATAGCTATTCTCTGTGCAACACTGTAGTGGTGGGTTTTATTAAGTTGTTTNCCCAGGACCAATCACCTATCTGTACCACCCACTCCTCCCCCCCCGGCTTAAAAGTGGGCGCGGGACAGTGTTCCTCCTCTTTTTCATCACCCCTCTTGGGAAAATAAACATCTCTGAGAAATCATATGAGAAAGAGCCTTCTCTACATCCTTGCTTTGAACCTAGACACTACAACACCTGCTGCCGTAGAGAACAGCCCTGCTCTTCATCGCCCCTCGGACTGCTGGCAGTCTGGAGGCGAACACTCGTGGCACGTAGCCGGGGTCAGAGCTAGCTGGGAATTCTCCGGCTCGTGTCAGCTGGCGTCCAATGTGGGGGCTCGATCCTGAAGGTTTCCCGCTCGGAAAAACTGTGCCTTGGAGAAAAGCTGCCCGCACCAGAAGAACCGTGCCGCCCCCCCAGCCAAGCGGGAGAGCTGAGCCGAGAAGCTGCGGCGCCGGAAGAACAGCTGCCGCCCGACCACGTGGGAGAGAGACTGCCACAGCCCGGAGCCGCCGTCCGGGAGGCGCCACTGCTGCCACAGACTGCGCTCTGCTCAGCCGCATTCTGGAGCCGCCCCGGGCCGGCCCGTGCCGCGTCAGAGACCCGTACCTCGCCAAAAGAACCACGCGCCACACCGAGAGACCACGTTTGCTGCCACCCGTGCCACTGTGCTGGGGCCACCCGCTGCCCGCCCGCGCCGGCCGCCTGCCACGTCGCCGCCCGCCGTGCCCCGCGGCACCAAAGCTCATACAGTTTGTGAAGCGTCACCACATCTGCCCAGCCAGCCCACTTTTTGGTCGGCGCAGGCCAGCAGAGGAAGGAGAGGCAGCCCCTTCAGCACCTGGGGGGGGGGGGTCTTTCCTGTTATTAGAGACCCTCCTTGCAGCTTTTCTTTTCCAGAACCGTCAGTTTGGTGAGTTGCCTGACCGCGCAGCAGGCGGGGGTACGGGTCTCCTCCCCAAGGGAGGGGGGAGCCACAGGGCACACGTGGCAGATGCGCCACAGGGCACACGTGGCGGATGCGGGACGTGGCGCCGGGAAGCCACTGAGTCGGCTGCGTACCCCAGACGGGATTCCCTGGGTTTTCTTCTGCTTTTGTTTTTTCGTTTTGCTGCAAGGGAGGGAGGATCAGAGGTTGTGCAGGCATAATGAGTGCTAAGCTGTCTGCACAACACAGAGAAGTTTTTATCCAAGTTGGGGAATCCCTGGTGGAGGGAGAATTGCATTTTTCTTGGGCTCTGTTGAAAAAGTTTATTAGGTGGTTTTTTAATTTTACGGGTGTGTCTCCAAAAGATGTTAAAAGTGTGGCTTTTTGGAATGTTGTCGGTTCAAAATTGACCAATTAAACCAAGAAAGGGGATCCTTCTGGGGACAATTTCTATCCTTTGTTTGTTAAAATCCAAGCTGTGGTGATTGAGCAAGAGAGAGAAAAGGATTCAGAGAAAATGAAAAGCAACCAACTCAGTGTTCCTCAGTTCTCTCTCAAGCCCCTCTTTCCCAGACCTCCTGTCCAAATCCCTCGTCCCCAGAGCCTTCTAGGCACCCCTGCCCTGGCAGCAAGGCGCCTGCTGCCAAAGATTTTTCCCTAAACCTTCAAACCATCCCCTTTGTCCCAGTCCAAAATCCCCAAGTTGAATCTAGTTTGCACTCAATTCTCCAAAATGGCCCCCAGAGGGGACTAAATGGTGGCGGCCACATGGCTTGGCCTCCACCATGTGCTTCTTCTTCCCACAATCCCTTTCTCCCTGTCTCCTCCCCTCCGACCAACCCCTTCCTGACACCCAACTCCTCCCATCCCTCAGGCACCTCCCCTTCCTCTGCGTCAGCCCCTTCGGCTCCACCCCCTGTGTCAATCAACCTGTCCCCTCCCTTTGCTCCACCTATGTCTCCACCCCCGATGACATCACTGGGACGCTCTCGCCCTTTTGGTGACTCCGCCTATGCTTCCGCCCCCTGTTTATGTAGCTCCGCCCACCCTCTTCCGACTTCCAGTTCCCACGGTCTGAAACTCAGAAGTGAGTGGCCTGGGAATCAGAACCCGGAACAGGAACCCATTCCTTTTGCTGCTCCTGTTTCTTATACCAGTAGGGGAAACCACCCTAAATGAGAGCCTTTTTCCTACCAGAATAAAAAGGAGCTTTGCAGAGCTCAGAATTTTGCAGGAAAAGTGAATTTTTTAAAGGCTTGTTAAAAGCCACTTTTTCATCAAATGTGTTGGTTCCTCGTGACCTCAGGGATTTATTTTCATGCCTCCTCACCCCCGCAGAATATATTCTGTGGGAGAGGACATGGAAGAGGTTACTCAGGGATCTCCTTCCTGAGCTTTTGCAAATCCCTGAATGTGCAGTTGACGCACAAAACAATCCTATTACAACAAATCATATAAGCGGCGAAGGGGATTGGGATCAAGCATGTAAGCAGGCAGGGGGAATCCCTCAGCCTGTTCTCGAACACGTGAAAGGTGCTGCCGAAAAGGCTTTTCAGAATATGCCCACCAAAGATGCTAGACAAAGTTATATTGCTATTAAACAATCTCCTTCTGAGCCCTTCCTAGATTTCATAGACAGGCTTCATGCAGTGATGGAGAATCAGATAGAGGACCTGGAGGTGGCGCAAACCAATGCCAATGATGTTTGCAAGAGGATCATCTTGAAGGCTTCCTGTGGATCCACCACTATCCCTGAACCTCCTTGTTGAGACATGCACGAAGCAGGCCATCATTGATCCAGAAGATCAGTGAAAAGGACCCGGGCTCGGGGGCCAAACTGCAGCACCAGCCACCATTCCACCTCGACCACCAGTGGCTGGGAGAGTCAAATGTCACCAGTATGGGCGGGAGGGACACATCATGTGGTTTTGTCCTTTCAAAAAGAAAACATCACACACACCAGCGGGGGAGGGGGGGCCTGCTCCAACATCAAAAAACTAAAGGGGGAGCATGAGCCTGTCCCACGTGATGAGAAAAATGGGACAGGTTGCCAGGTTGTTGGGGTTGGGGGGGGGTGATTCTTTAAAAATATGGGACCCTCAGAAACCTTTGGGTTTCATCACCACAAAGAGTAGATATGAGCCTTTTAGGCTCGAACTTGCCACTTCCATGATCTTTTCTTCACCAGACTGGCACACGATAACATTTGATCTTGAACAGGTTTCAACTTTACACCAGACTGACAGTAAGTACCTTGTTGTTGGGGACACGAAACACACACCCCCTGAGATTGAGATTGCTCCAGGCATTTTACCATCAGAGCCAGAACAAATCGTTCTCTTGGCATGTTGTGTCCATCCTCCCTTCTTCCTTCCTAAAGGTAAAGTAATAGCACAAGCTATTCCAATTCCCTATTTACCGCCATCAGCGCCCAGACCTCATGATGATATTGATCTTTCTATCTATTGGGCTGAGGTCGTGGGGTGTAAGAGACGGTCCGAAGATCCCTCATCTGCCTCATGACTGTCTCCGAGAACTGAGACCGCCCAGGACACTCTAAACCCCCTTCACAGGAGTTTTGGCCACAAACAGCGTTGTCTGCCAAGTCCTGCCTGCAG
>WAAE01012932.1:2227-52821 GCA_013400495.1 Nicator chloris
TATATACTATAAACTATATATATTTATAGTTTATTTTTTCTCCCTAACACCTGTACGTAACCTGTCTGATTTAGCTGGAGATATCTGGTAGGTGGAAAAAAATTAGATATGGGAATTGGGTTTTGCTGGGGGGGGGGAGGGGGTGGTCTTTAATTCCCCAGAAGTCCTTTCTGTGAGAGGTACAACCCACTTTCCTGCTGCAGGTGGGTACCAGGCCCTTACAGCATCCCCATGCTTTGAATTTACATGTTTGCAAGATTACACTTCAGCTCAGTAACCCTGTCAGAGACGTGTTCCCTGTGAGTGACTTGGAGTTGATGCTTTGTCTCTTGTGATGAAACTGTAGGATTTAGGGCCACAGATCAAATGTCATTTCTCTACCTCCAAGCCTCCTTAGTAGCTAAAAAGTCCCCTGGGAAAGTACTGTCTCTGTGTTCAGCAGGGCAGGGTGAGCACCTTCAGGACTTCTGACCAACATGAGAGGGAACCTTCTAGGGAATGCACAGATTTTATCTGTAGACTAACTTATGTCATCTGAAGCAACATAACTTTAGCAATGAAACGGGCCATATCTCTGGAGGCTTTAGGCAAATTCTATGCCCTTCTAATTTCTTCAGTTAAATGCTTGTCATCCTCTCCAGCTTTGCTGTGATTGTTTTGTAAGGATGTGTGCTAAGGACATCCTCTACTGAATGGAACCTAATAGTGCCTTGAAATATTGATGAGTAAAAGGTTAATTTTTAATTCCCTATCAGTCTGAACTGCTAGAAATTCAGTGTGCTTCTGTCCAAGAGACGTGCTGACATTATATGGTTTAATGCATCTGCAAGTTAAATGAGCATGGAGCTACAGGATTTTATTTTGCCAAAGGCCAAGGTGCTTTGTGTATAGAAGAAAATCAGAATCATTTCAGTTGGAAAGATCTCTGTAATTGTCAAGTCAACCATTAACCTAAAACTACCAGATTCACCACTAAGCCATGTCCCTTAATGCCACATCTACCCATCTTTTAAATATCTCCAGGGGTGGTGACTCCACTGCTTCCCTGGGTAGCCGGTTCCAATGCTTGCAATCCCTTCAGTGAAGAAATTCTTCCTAATACCCAATATAAACCTTCCCTGGCACAATTTGAGGCCGTTTCTCCTTTCCATTTAATTTGTTACTTGGAAGAAGAGGCTGACCCCCACTTGGCTACACCCTCCTTTCAGGGAGTTGTGCAGAGCAATGAAGTCCCCCCAGCCCCCTCTTGTCCAGGCTATATCACTGCACTACCTCAGCCACTTCTAACAAGACCTGTGCTCCACACCCTTTGCTTTGTTGCCCTTCTCTGGGCATGATCCAGGACCTCAAAGTCTTTCTTACCATGTGCTGCCATTTGAAGTTGTGCCAATGTCCCAAATTCTGCTCTTGCATACCTTTTGATGGTCACCATGAAATGATGCACCCATTGAGCTAAAGCAGCCACAAGGTCTTCAAAAGCTCATGCCAGAGATCGTATATTAATACGTTATTATTGAGCACATCTGAAGAACAATATAACATAAGCACAGATACAAAACTTAGGTAGTTGCACATTCCTTCTTTGTGCTGGGTCAATGGCTTCCAGTCTTGAACGCTCACATTTCTGGTAGTGTCTTGGGAGACCTGAGCTAGCGAGTGATGGTTGTCTCACTTCTGTCCTCGTGTTTTGGTTGTTTGATGGTTTTGCCTGATTAAAATGCATTAAATACTATTATGTGTGTATTTTGAAATACATGAAGATGGTCACAAATCCTGATTTTTATTAGTGAGATAGAACTTAAAAACATATAGTGGAAAAGAAATGCTAATACCTGCTTTTCATGGTCAAGTGTTGTCTCATTGAAATGGATGAAACATAGCTAACATATTGGAGCCTCTTCATGCTGCAAGATAAAGTAACACTACAAGAAAAAAGGACGAAGAACTTCAGAAGGTAAGGAAATGTTTCCTACTGCCCCAGGAAAATATATTATTCAGTGACCTCCCCTGTGCCTGACAGAGCCAAAATCCATCAGAGTCAGTGCTCAGGTTGCATTCCTGTTTGAGAGAGCTTGGATTGCATTTGCATGAACCACAGACTCTCAGTAGGTTTGGCCACAAGGAGAAGCTGCTAATGGTAGGTCACCAAAATACCTGCTTCACTGGCAGCTGTCTGAAAGATCAGTTCCATTTATGCATTTGCATTCAAAGCATTTATGTGAGGCCATCTCTGGCATTATAAGCTTAGCTTATAAATCTTCACTGCCAGAAGAGGCAAACTTGGACTGTTTTGTTCTTGCATCCTTAATGGGTTGTTTGGTGTGGGTTTTTTGTTGTTTTTTTTTTCCCTGCAAAACTGGGGAGATGATTTCTGGTATATGCATGGTAATAAAGCTTGTCAGACACAGACAGTCAGAATTCTTCTGAATTCACATTTAATTTATTCACAGCACAGCACGAAGCAGAGCTGATGGGAAGTTAATGTGCTGCACTTTAATGAGATAACTGTTTGCCTCCCAGGTTTTGAGGTTTATGGTAGTTTTATTTGTCAACCTGGCCAAAGCCATAAGGAATCACAGCTCTATACTAAAATATTTTATTTGCTTAGCTGATGCTTTTGCCAGAGGAGAAATTGGTGTAGTAATTAAATAGCACTGCTTTTATCTTAGAACAGGAATGGAGGTTTTTTTGGGGTTTTTTTTGAGTTTACAATATGTCCTTGTCAGAGTTCTGGCTCACAAATACTACCTAGACAAAAATATTCTATTCAAAATTTTCCAGTTTTGGTGGAATTAAATTTCCACCTGTCTTTGAAAATTCCATCTGTCTTTGAATTCTACCTCTCATTTCCTTTAGAGGTATATATATCTGGGGAGGAGGTGCAGGGTGGAAACTGCATCTGTAGTATCAAATGCAAATGCAGAAACTTCAGTGTGACAGCTGCAAAGTCTGCCATTAAACAGCAGATGATATGGCTCCACTCAGGTTTTGAAATGTAGTTCATTCCAATTGGGTCCTTGTGTTACAATTTAGTCTTTTAGCAATGGCAGCTCCACCTTGTTACCTAATTATTGCATCTGTAATGAAAAGAAGATGAACCCTAGTCAAGAAACATGAGGTTATGAGGTATCATTAATGAAACCATTTCTGTGGCACGGAGGGAACACGCAGGGGTTGGGAGGCACCTGGGTGCATCAGCCTGCAGGTGGCTGTGGGGTGCCAGTCCCTGGCAGAGTGGATGGAGAAGAGCACAGTGTGTGGACACAGTGTCCTGCAGCAGCCCCACAGCCAGAACTGCGTCCATCAGTGTCCGTGTCCTCTGACAGGCTTGCATTAATTTATCTAAAGCAGTCAAAATGTCATTTTATGTCTTGCTTGTACTCATGCCTCTCTTTGGTGGGCTCGGAGTCCAACAATGCATGTTGTTGGATTCGATGATGTTAAAAGTCTTTTCCAACGTACATGATTCTGTGATTCTATCCAGAAACATTGTTTCTGTACACAAAAGAGTGCTCGGAAAAGGGTCTTTGAGACAGAGCTAGCATCTTCTGGGTGTATTAACCTTTAATGTCTAAAACCTGTCAAACTGAAGGTCAGATTGACCTTTCAATTCACTGTTGTACCTTTGCATTATGTTTTCTGCAAAACTAAAGCCACCTTTTACAGGAGGAATGCAGCCAGATTAGGAAACTGTATAGTTATCTGTCTGTTTTGTGCACCCTTTGTGCTACAAACCATTGTCTGTTTGGCTACAAATGCATAAATAAATAATTATTGGGAAATAAGTGATAGATTTGTGGAAAAATGCTGTTACAGGCTTCAGTTGAAATGTACCTGATGTTCGTTATAATTTCCTCGTGTTTCTTTGCTGGTGATAGAAGGTTGAGAGAATTGAGAGGGATGGGGAGGGAAAGTATAGGAGTGGATATGCCACTGAGCATAATCAGTTTTGGGAAGAAGGAAAATCAAATTTTGTCCAGCCCTTTTCTAAGACACTTCAGAAAAATACATGCAAGGTCTATATTTGGAAATACCAAATTGTGTTTGGCATTCAAGTCAGGTAATATAATCCATAGAAATCACAAGATTGAGCCGACCTTCTGTGTGTTTCTTCAAGCAAAGTAAGAAAATGTTAATTTCCAGTGCTGTGCAGGTGGGAAGATGCATGTAGACGAAATATCTGCACATTTGCCAATGTGTAATCCTTTTTATTTATAGATGTATTTCTTTTTTGTTGGACCGTGAACTGCCTGTTAGATTGTGTCTCCCCTCAGATGTCGGTAGCATATCAGAGCAAAAAGGCATGTGAGCAGGGAGGGCTGGTGGAAGTGACGAGGGGAGAGGGGCTCTGCCACCCCAAAAAATGCCTCCTCTGTACCATGACAGTTCACACATCTTCTGTCATTTCTTTCCTATCTGAAAAATGGAGCCTTTGATAGCAGATCAGTCTTAATTCAGAGGTTATGTCTTTGGCAGAGGGAAAATGTAACCTTCTAGCACAGATTGCTGGGTGTTGTTATCTGTTTTGTTAAGATCTGGCAGTTGAGTTTATTGACCAGGCATCAAAGGGATTAGCTTAATGAAGAACTGACAGTTAACAAAAAATATTAAAGGTTTAAGAGGTCTGGGTTTTTATTAGTCTACTTCTATGAAAGAAATTTTTAAGGACTTAACTTTAAGTTTGTATCCAAGGGTGTTGATTCTGACATTGTTATTTCTCGATGCATTCCTAGGGTTTCCAGGTAAATTTGTTGCTGGCAGTGAGTGTTTTGATCTTAATGAGATTTTTTTCCCCTTGTTTTGTCTGTTACCAGATTATTTTGGCAGCGTAATAGGGTTTGCTGTGAAGTGCTTGGTTTTGTTGTATGAACGTTTAAGTGTTTGGGAGCACTTTTCTCCTTTCTATTCTTTCCTGTGAAGTTGAGTTGGCTGAGTGAAACAGACGATTTCTCAGTGTTGGAAGTTCTCTACTTAGTTGTATATAGTAGTTAAAAATGAGTAA
This sequence comes from Nicator chloris, assembly GCA_013400495.1. Classification (NCBI taxonomy): domain Eukaryota; kingdom Metazoa; phylum Chordata; class Aves; order Passeriformes; family Pycnonotidae; genus Nicator; species Nicator chloris. The sequence continues at coordinate 7,230 of WAAE01012932.1, forward strand.
TACTTAGAGGTTTAGGGGTATAGGTCTTCTGGGCATGGTGTGCAAATTCGAGAACTAAGAAGTAATATGACTTCATTTTTCTTCATTTTGGGCAATCTCCATTCAGACATCAAATTTAGTATCTTCCCATATAGCAATAGTTTCCTTATGACTGTGGTGGTCCCAGGCACGTAGGAAAGGTAATAACTTTTGACAACCAGCAGCTATAATTGGAAAAAATTGGATAACTTTTAGATATAGAAAGCATTCTCTAGGCCTGAAATGGAAGCAGCAGACTTCAAGCTATATACAAAAATACAACCTGACACTAATACTAGTGCTGCCTAAGAATATACGCAGTCCTAATAGCTCTGTCTGTGCAACCTGAAAGTGTTACGTGTCTGGATGTCGAGTGTAAAAAACACTGAAAGTGTCTGGATATCGAGTGTATTCCAGCCTGGATTGTGCTGACTCTGTTCCACAAAATGCTTTCCCTCAGTACACCAAGGACTGACTGTCTGGGCACTGTTCTTGTGTCATGGTGGGAGAAATACCAAGTTGGCTTGTGTAATTTTAGTTTCTGAAATAGAAAGTGTTATGGGTGGTATGCCTTTTCTCCCAATAGGATTTCTGTCTCTCTCATAGTTTACAGAGAACACTTGGGGGATGTCTCTGGGCTATTTGAAGCCACATACATTTATCCCAACACCACTCATATACAGCAAACATGCAGAAGAAGGGCATTTCCCTACAGGGGTTTCTGCAGGGCATATAGCAGCAACTCTGGTCTTGTAGGCTCTCCCTCCTTTTGTCCCTGTGCACACCTCCCTGCCCACAACACCAAACACAGGGTGCTGACTCCAGGTTTCGGAGCCCAGCTGGCCTCTGCCCACCTGGTGAGTCCTGGTAGCTGTGGGTAGCTGGATCTTGCCTGCATCCCTTCAGTAATGGCCTCTGCTCCTGAACCCAAGTCAGCATTTCCCACAAAACACCATCATCATTTCTCTTTTATGCTTCTGTCTACTACTGCAGTGGAGAAACACTGTTCAGATTTGGAGTCTTATTCCAGTCTGTCATGTTTTAATCCCAGGCAGCCACTAAGAACCACACAGCTGCTCGCTCATTGCCCCCCTAGCAGAATCAGGGAGAGAATTGGAACAAGTAAAAGCTGGAAAACTCAGAGATAAAGACATTTTATCAGAGAAAGAAAAACCCACATATGCAGCAAAGCAACACAAAGAATTCATCCACCACTTCCCATGGACAGTCAGGTGTTCAGCCAACTCCAGGAGAGCAGGGCTCTATCATGGGGATTGGTTACTTGGGAAGACAAATGCCTTCATTCCAAAGATCTCCCCCACTTTCTTCTTCTTTCCCCCTACCTTATATCCTGAGCACAATGTCATATGGTCTGGAACATCCCTTTGGTCAGCTGGGGTCACTTGTCCTGGCTGTGTCTCCCCCTAGCCTTCCATGCTGGGTCCTTGCTAGCATGGCACTATGAAAAGCAGAAAAAGACTTTGGCTCTGCACAAGCCCTGCCCAGTAATAATGAGCATCCCTGTATTATGTCTCTGTAGAAGTTTCTCCAATTCCTACCTAGAGCAAAGCAGACATGCTCCTTGTTGAGGAGTTCTTCAAGCTGCCTTGTACAGGTGTAACTGCTATAATTGGACCTCAGTGAGACAGAAAAGAGGTAAGACTTTCTATTCATTACCTGTCTGCCACAGAGGGGGTTTCAGAGTTACAGTTTTAGGCTTTAAACTTCTACATTCAGTGTAGATGGACTTTACATTCTTTGAAAGTACAACTTAGAGCCTCTCAGGACCCTAATTTGCGCATTAGTAACAAAGGGATAATATTTCCCTCCCCTTAAAGACTCATTCATTAATAGCAGAGATACGTATGCTGGGATGCATCTCACCTAATTTTATCTGACTGGAGTGAGCTGCTTTTTCCTCATTTGAAGAGGGAGAAAAAGAATCACCTTCACTAATGAAGTATCCTAACTTACATTAGTCACAGACATGTGAACAAGGTAAATAGACACCAGAGGTCTTTCTCTTTCACCTCAGAAGGAATTTAGAAAACCAGTACCAGTTTAGATAAGAGTCTTCATTTTTAAGTGGTTGCAACTTGATGAGATAGTTGGTGTGATAAGCATGGGCCAGCTAAGTAAATGTGCTTCTGTGAGATGAAATTAAATACCCAATGAATTGCTGCTCCTGCACATAGAACTTCTTCAGCTGGGAGCAGTTTTAGTGCTATAATTTTGTAGTTATTTCCCAGTTTCTAATTTTTAATAGTGAGGATTCAAATCCATCCTGAAACTCTCTAGGTCTAAATATCATCATACAATTGCAGGGGCAAAGTCATAAATGCATATCTTTTCTTTGGCTTGGTTTCAAACAGGGTGACAATTTTTATCAAACTGCCTCTATTAATGCTTTAATTCAGCAAACAGAGATTGCTAAATAAGGTTCCTTTTCTAGCCAAAATGTCAATCAGAACTGTATGCTCCACAGAGTACTGTACAAATTAACATTTAAACATCACTAGTGTAGTAATTATTTTGAGCATCTTTTTTTATGGCACTCAGAAGAGAAGGGATGACTTTTTGGTAAGTTTCCAGACTGTAATTTTCTCCCTATATAAGTGTGCTCTACCGACATATCTTTCCCCTCTGGCTGTGCAGTGTTTCTCTGCCGCTGATACCCAGCTGGGAGCTCCCTGTCTTAGTTATTGACCTGCCACAATAGAGGCAGGAAGGATCCAAACAGCCCTTGTGTATGTGGTTCGAATGTTCAGGGAATTTGATGAATAGACAAACATATGATCTGAATGCTAGGGAGATAATTTGATGGCAAACAAAAGGTCACATACCAGCAAAACTGTTAAATGGTGCTATGAGGGTGGGAACTGCTGTTCTGCTCACTGTTTGTTTTCCTCCTACACTGAGGGCCAGATTCTGCCTCCATTGCAGCTGCTCTTGCTGCACAGGATGGGGGAGTCATTTGGGTGATGTGCCTGTGTGCAGCCACTAAAAGGAGCATGCAGCAGGGGTGGATTTCAGCACAAATTGCCTCCTACCCCTCCTTATGGGCTGTTGATGTGTGGCGCCATACAAACCCATGTCTAGCACTTACATTCACTCTTGGTTTGTCATCCTTGAATATGTCATTCACTGTCCAGAGTTCGTGCCTCTCTTCTGCTTGGCTAGTGAAAATCATTCAGTGCCATGAAGTCTGGGTCTTTGTATGCAAAAAATTGAACTATCTGAGCTATATTCTTGAGTTCTTCAAAGGATGCTGACTTGTGAAAGAAGGAAACATTTTCTGTTAGTTACTGTTTGATGTAGATTGTCACAGATGTGTATGTAAGATGAAACAAGGCAAAAGGTGGAATGTATCTTCTGCTTTTCTGGGTAGCTAAGTGCATGGAGGAAGAACTCCCTGTGCTTCGAGTGCACTTCAGCAAATATAGAAGGCATTGTATTGCCAGTCTCTTCTCAGACAATAGAGTTTTCAATTTGAAAGCTTTTCTTCTCAAGGTTTTGTGCTGGTTATTCCTTTGGCTTGCACTTACCTACACCATGTTTGTTTTTTTATTAGTGCTTTAGGAAGATTGCATTTCACCTAGCAGATCCAGCAGATGAATAAAACTCTGCACTTGAAAACTGAGCTGAAATAAAACTGCCTGGAACAATGCTTGGCAATCAACTGTGGATGTTGAAGAACTGTATGAGACTTGAACTTCAGTAACACCAACAGCTATATCACTATTGTAAAGGGTTGAAATCTTTAATTTCAATTTTAAAATTGTGTTTCCTGAATAGCAGTATTACTGCATGTTGTGGTTAAACACCACAAAGCTTAAAACTGTCTTATTTGGAAGAGCCTGGATGTCATTGACTCACAAGCAATAGGCAGAATCCCACAAGTCAGGGTCTCAAAGATCCTTGGGAACAGAAGGACAGAATGGTACACTCAAGAGCTTTTTCAAAAAACTGATGATTAGTTTCTGTGTCGTGTTGAAATGTGTTCGAGAAAAGTACTAGTCCCTATAGCAAAGGAGTAATTTCTTTTTCCTTTTTTCTTGATTGTTTCCAATGAAGAGAGATTTTAATTCTTTTAGCTAGTAGTTTGTACATGATTTTCAGAAAACTGGAGTACTTAAGTGGAAGACAGGTATGTCATAATTCGTGATGGGAAAAGATACCTTTTTTTGCATTAGTGATTTCTGTAAGAATAAGGTGACTGCATGTTGATAAAGATGCACAACTGCTTGATAATGAATGTGTCACAATTTTTCTAGACAGTGATTATAATTTGTGAATTAGAGCTAATTAAAGTATGTCAGTAACCTGATGTAAAAAATGGCTGCTTGCCAGTTGTAAGAAAGGTTTTGGAGCTTCCTAGAAATTTTAGTTTTGATGAATATATTTAGATTGAAGAACACGCACTGCGATAAGCGGTATTTATTTTTTGTTTATATGCCAGTGATATTTTTAATAACAGAAGATTTACAGACTATATGTTTTTATAGGTGAGAAACAATTTGCCATGAAGTTATTTTTATACTTCCTTTTCAAAACACTGGACATTTTAACCGTATGCAAGGGTGAATGGTTTACTGCCATGAGCACAGCACAAAACTGGACGTCTGCAAAAAGGCCTCCTCTGTTGTACGTGGGATCTGTCTGATAGCTCATAGTGCTTCCAGGGCGGAAGGGGTAGACGATGTCCTTGCAACACCATCTGGAGCACCGTATGCCTGTAAGGGCAGAGTACAGGCTCTGCAGCCGCCGTGGTGGCTGGTTTTGGCTGGATGAACTGGCAGCAGTGCTGAGGGGTCCTGGCTGCCTGTGGTGTGCAGGTTTGCAGGGTGAAGGATGGCAGCGCAGCTGCACTGCTCTGGGCAATGTGGATATTCTTATGGTCCGTGATTGGCATTAATGAGAATGTTGTGAAGACATTGACTCCCTATTTGCACCAAACACTGCCCCAACTAGAAATCCAGCAATACCTAGTTCCTATGTGGCTCTTCTTTCTAGGACAACTTTAATGGGGGAGAGCGTATTATTAGCTCAGTATTGCAGAAATTACTATTAAGCGATGATTTCCACCAAAGCTACGTCCTGAATTTGTCTTTCACACCTCCCTCTGGATCACAGCTGTGGGTTGGAGGGAGGAAGGGTCCTGGGAACTTTGGTTTCACACGCCCCACATCTTCAGTAATGTCCCAGCAGGAGGGCAGTTCTGTATCCAACAGAGTTTAAAGTTGTATGCAATTACACTTTAGGAAAATACTATGAAATCATGGTATTTTACTTAGTGTTAGTATGAAATAGCTAAACTAATAATTGCTTTTGAAGACATAAGCATATCCAGTGTAAATTAAATCCATCCTGAGTCTGAAAAAAGGACAGATCATCTGTCAATAGTACCACCTGTGCTTTTTCATTGATTCCTTAATGCTAAAATCTAACACTAACAGCCAGATCTGCAGCAGTCTAAATTGGCCTAATGGGTCATTAGAGCTATACTGATAAATGCCAGCTGGGTGTTTGGTGTGGACTGTAGGCTGGAAACTTAGGAAATGAAATAGCATCAATACTGTTTTATAACTAGTTTCATAAATTTCCTGTAACCCTCTGTATTGTGTAGTGGCTCATTTGACTGCTGTGTTGAATTGGGCAGGGATAGTGTTAGCAGCAAATAATGCAAGAACAGCTGACTGAAATTGGATTCCTAGGTGTTACAAGGTGTTTGACAGGAGTCTATGTTGATTGATCATGTGGACCTTTAAATTGCCTCTTTAGTGATGGTAGAAGAGATGTGTAGAAGACAGGTATTGACAGTTCAAGTTCTCTCTATTCTGTGCATCTTTACTTGTCTTCATTCTGTTTGCAAAATGAAATAAAAAGTGTCTTTATGTTACTGGGCTGGCGAGGATATAGACCAGGTCATGAGGCAGATAGAAACACTTTACAATCCTAGCTAAGGCTCTTCCAACAGTGGCACTTGTAATTCTTTCCTGTATCACAGTGTGGTGGTTTGTTTTGACTGTTTGTTTGGGTTTTATTTAATCTGCGGGCTAAAATAGCATCCAGGTGTGTCCTGTTTCCCGTCTGTTGATTGAGATTGATACCTCTGGTGTTTTGCTGGGTTTTCTGTTCTTTTTGATATATTTTCATGGCTAAAAACACAGTTCACCTTTGCTTATATTTCCATTTAGCAATGACAAAATAAATAGTTTTATTTAAAGTTATTCTCTGGGTTCTTTTCCAACTAGGTGCATCTCTCTGCTTCTTCCCTTTATAAAGCCTCTTGGCTCATTGTCTTCCAGTTTTGGTGCCACCTCACAGTAGGAGGCTATTTTTCTGGCACTGATCCTGTGTTTTACAGGTGCTGTAGTTGTTTTTCTTCATTCAGTGTGTAGCAAGTCACATTTTTATCTTCCGTATGTGCTCCTAGAAAGGACAGTCTACAGTGACTAAACATGACTGGAGAACTGTGAGAATCTGAGCAGCAAAGCATGGTGCAAGACAGGGCTGAAAGGCAGGCGGGCAGCATTGTCTGAGGAGGGTGTGCTCTGACACCTGCCATGGACTCTGGGGGACAGCAAGCTCAGAATGTCATTGCCTGATGGCTCATGAGGCCTTGCAGCTGACGTCTTAGGAAAGCCACGAGTTGAACGCTGACATACAAAAATCTTTGAATACGGCTGTTTTCCTTGGTATGCAGTTGGATGTAAAAAACAAATACTGATATGTGGAGGAGACTGTGAGGCCTCTTAGAAAGGTTTTTTTCTCTGTAGTTACTTCCTGAGGCAGTCATGTTGTAAAGCAGTGGTGTATGTACAAAGCAGAAGCTGTGCTGTTATTTGGAGACCTCGAGGCTTGAGAAGGCCAGTGACACCATGGTGTGGTAATGTCACAGCGCTCCCAAAAGGTGAGGGCAGATCTCACCTGTGCCCTGGCTAGCAACTGAGCGTTGCAGCAGTTCAAAGTACAGCTTTCGGTCCGGGGCTGTCACTTGCCCACGGAGTTCCAGCTGTAGCTGTGGGTTCTTTGCCCTCTACCCGTCGCTTTCCAGTGAGCTGTCCGCAACTGTAGTGAAGAACGAAGCAGACTCTTGCTCCGGGATAAAATCTGGTTTATTGAGAGCCCTTGGCAGGAGCTCTTCATCCAGAGGGGTCCGGGGAGTAAGAGCGGGGAACAGGGTTGTACATGGGATCTTATACAGTGGGAGGGATAGGGGGAGTTAACAACAAACCACCAATAGTAAACAGGGGGTGTTACAGAACAGTCATAATTGACACAAACCAGAACCATTAAACTAAGCATGGGGAGGGACCCCAGGGACCCCAGCCTATCACTCGAAGCCCTCCCTAGAACCTTCCAGATGAAGGGGACAGGCAGTCGAGTGACAGACAAGGGCCTGAGGGACGGGAAATACAGATTGACACAAGCTGCTAAGAGAACTGGAAGGGGAAACTTTAACTGACATAGGGAACAAACTAAATGCAAGGAAGACGGGGGGGGGGGGGGAGTGATTGCAACCAAAAGGTTGCGCATAGCAACATGGTAACTTGGCAGAGAGGTTATATTTATGGCCAGCTGAATGAGCCCGTGTGCTTCCTTGTGGTGGTGCTGCTCCGCTTGCCCATTCCTTTGCCCATTCTCTTGAGTTACTGCAAAGCAACCTGACTGCATGGGAGCCTCTTGGCTGGAGGGGTGCGGGTGCTCCATTTGAGCACGTGTAGCTGGTGAATTCCTAAAGTTCAGGCTTCAACTGCTTACAGATGTTCTTCTGGAGTTTGGCAGGAAAAAATTGTTTGGCAGAAAGGACATAGCATTTTCAATTTGTATCTCATTTGTATCTTTGTCCTAGGGAAATTGCTTCAGTATTGTCCTCTAGGGCATGTGAAGTAGAACATTACAATGTCTTTGCTTAGTCTTGCTAGTTGAGGAGACTTTGGATGAGAGACTTCTTTTAGAGCACCTGGTCTCAAAGGATGAGTCTTACATTCAGCAGATTGGCATAGGCAGTTACTTTGTAGCTCCTGGTCAAATCTGCCAAGCAGCTAACAAAAATAGAACAATGTCTAACTAATGTGAACATTTGAGGCAAGCAGTGATAAGGAAGGGCACCTAGCAAGGGGAGTGGTCAAAATATAGAACACCTGACAAGCTTCCCTCTTACTCCTCTTACTTTGCAGTGTTTTCAGTGTTTTACATCCGTTTATCTCTCAGGCATGGTGTGGTCAGTCAGCTAAGTCTATATGCACAGCTTTTTAAAGTGATATTTTAAGAGTGTTTCTTTGTGAAAGCCTTTGCAAACTGACTCAGAAAATGGTATAATATTTCTCCCATCCCAGGATATAACATTTTGCAGCTTTTCCTCCCAAGCATCAGGTGAACTGCTCAGGTTTGCCTCAGTTTTTCAAACTCACTGATCAAGAAATAGAAAAGAAAGCTAGCCTGGATTTCTTCCATGGTAATAGAAAATTTTATCCATATTGGTTTAACCATATAGTGGTTGTCTTGTAGGGATCTTAAAATTAACAGCAAACCTGATTTAAGGGATCATTCTTCCCACTGGCTTTGCAATGCAGTTTCATTTTATCTAGACACACCTCTTGGTTGTCCTTTTCTTGGCCTTAAAATTAGGAATAAAGATGCAGAAACTACATATGCTGTAGTTTCTGTGAGCTACAAGATCACTAGAACCATTTAGAACGGACGCTCAGATTTAGTAGAAAATACTGTACTTTTTTCATTTTGTTGGGTTTTAAAATTAGTGCTACTGGTTTTTAAAAAGAAAGGAGAACAATGAAATAAGAACTATACTGAGGCTAGTAGATGTGTCAATGCAGTCATGAGTCAGGAAGAGGCTGTACTGTGTATGTCAGAGAAAAAAAATCGAACAAGAAGTCACAGGCAAGAGGTGAGGGAAAGGCAAAATCAAATATCCAAAACCTTCTGTGGTGCCAAAAAGATACAATAGGTGGCAAAAGATGTATCAGGGTAATCAGAGGCAATTATTTTAAGGAAAATTTTTCATGGTTAAGGGTATTAAAGGATGTTTTTCATGAAAGTAAATCAAATAAAATCTCAAGAAGCAGAAGTTGTCTGATTTGATGCTATTTTAGAGTGTGAACATTGAATTACCTGTGGTCTTTGTGTGCATGGAGAGGAAGAAATATGAGCACTCTCTTTTTTAGGAGCCTTCTCAGGTGCATGCTGTCCTGTCAATGATAGCATTTGGATTATGAACTAGAGTTATGGTCGGAAGGTCCTCATTGTTGGCAGATGCCATTTCGCAGGCTCAGCAAAGCTGCCTGGGATCATCACAGCCTCTCACTAGTCCCAGAGCTATTGGCTCACAATTCTAGTGCTTCTGATTGCCCCAGGAGATATGACTTGGATGCTGATGACATACTCAGACAGACTGAGCTGATGCTGGAACAAAATATGCCCCAAACTATTCTTGGCACATTAATTTTATGCTTAGAATCAGATATACCTCTTGCTATTTTTTCCCCTCTTTTTCCTTCCTTCGCATTCTTGTCTGCTAGTCCCTAAATTAAAATGAAAAATAGCTATCACGGTACTTCTGAGACTGGTGTTTAACTGAACTGTGAGATCTGATAGAGATCTCTTATGCATCTGAACACACAGCAGTGAGCTTGCAGAGCAAAAGATGCAATGCTAGATTTGTTTGCACAGTTCACAGAAAAGCAAAGACTTGAAAGAATTTTCATTTGTGGAGTTTGGGTAATAGACATTACTTATAGCTCTGCCACAATGAAATTTATTTCCAAGTGGTTAGGTAGTTATTTTGTCTTCAAATTATAGGTGGGCATAAAATACAAGGTTATATGTGATGCTAATTTATGTGATCTAGAATATTCTACACAATCTTCCTATATGCAAACACATAAATAAGAAGACCATGGCAGTCTGCATACTACAGCACTTGACCTGCACCATGCAAGCTGTAAAGTTATAAATTCAGTCTGCTGCTGAAGTTATAAATTCTGATGATCTTAAACTGTATGTTTTATGTGCTTAGTCAATCCTGATGTAAAGATTATTTTTAAAAGCTCTTGGATTTTTTTTTTTTTTACTCCTGCTCTGCCAAAAATTGGAGCTGATTTAGTAATTTTTGTAAGTTTGGGTTGAAGTTCTTCCATGAATCCTGATGGGTTTTAGCCTGAGGGGTGAAGGGAGCCTTCTTCTATTACAGAATTTGTGCTGTGTGTCTGCTAACAAAACTGTGAAATCGTGTTTACAGTTTCGTTTGACTGAACAAATAAAAATAACGTTTCTTGTGGTTTGTTGTGAGGAGGTTTTTAGAGTTTTAAGCCTTTGTGAAATAAACAGGGCTAATGCCTTTTTTAAAATTCAGCTCTTTATTAAAGAGACCAGCTGGGTAGAGCACCCAACAGGGTGCACCCATGCTGCTATACCTTCCACTGGCAATCAAGAAAAAAAGAAGACATGTCGATCTGTCTCTAGAATGTAATGCAGCATAGATCAGTCTTGTGTCTTCAGGCGAGTGCCAGAAGCCTACCTTCTTGGCTTTCTCGGGCAGCTTCCATGCTAGCCCAGTTCCCTGTAGGTCAGGTTGACAGAGCAAAAAGCCTAAACCAGGACTAGGAGATGCCGCCAGCCCTTCCCCAACCTGGGNCGCCCGCCCGGCCCCGCCACACGCCGGGGACCAGCCCGGCAGCGCCCGAGGGGAGCAGCGGGGGCGGTTCTTAACGGGGATAAGGATACAGGGATAGGGTAATTAACAGAGAACTAAGGACAATGTTAGGGAATGAGAGCAGGTAGAACTGAAAAAGAATAAGAATAAGAAAAAGAATAAGAATAATAAAGAATAATAACTGAAAAATTAACTGCTTTAACATTTTAACTCGGGAATGTGGGAACTCATGTTCGGAGCTTGTCCATTATACTTTGCACCTTTTAAAATTTTCAGTGCAGTGTACAAATGTTCAACGGGTTGTTTTTTGGTTTTTTTTGAATGTGGTATATGCACAAGCAGTATCACTGACCTTCCTCCTTCACCTTTTATTCTGTGTACAGATGAGAGGTTTAGAACACATTTGGAAAAAAACAGTGGAGCTGTTTCTAGCTGAATCTCTCGGTCCTCAGCATGATCCTTTCCACTTTTACATCTATAATGCAAAACTGTTCCCCACACTTCTGTTTGCCCTTGAGCGCCTGCAGGAGTTCCGGTGGCCTGACTGGCTCTGGATGAGCAATGGGGAATGGCTCTTGGCATGGAGAGCAGCGCTGCTGCCCCACGCCTGCCCTGCTGCCCCACGCCTGCCCTGCTGCTCCTGCACCACTGGGTGAGAGCTCTGCTGCTCTGGGTGAGAGCTCTGCTGCTCTGGGCACACAGGACAAGGAGCCGGCTCCGCCTTGTGCTGTGTCCTTGCCTTGCTGCCTGTTTTTCTGGTTTCCAGCAGTGTTAATCTTACATTCGCCTGTGTAAAATCTGCCTTGTTTAGAGCCTGCATTTGATTATCTTAACTTAAAGGTGAGCTTTTAGAATACGTAATCCAGGACTCCTAGAAAGCCCCTGCCGTGCATGTACTGCTGCACCATGCTGCTTTCTGAGTGCTGGCTGCACGAAACCTCCAAGGAAACCTGTCATGAGGTGGTTTGCCTGGGAAGAAGTGGGAGGCTGTCTGCACTTGGCGGTGTCTCAGAAAAAGTTACTTCACTTCATCCTACACAAACTATTACAGGACAGTAAAGAAGTTACTAAGCAAGAGGGGAAACTCTCAGGAGGGCAGCATGTGCTAAACTTCTGTTAAAGAACAGTTTCTTTAGCAAAACTGAGCTTGTGATGGCCGTAGTTGTGAATGTGCTCACGCTGTTTGGAGAGCTAGAAATATAATTACAGCTTGTTTTTTATTTCTTTACTTTTCAACACAATATTGAGAATTTGAAAAGTGGAATTAACTGATCCAGTGTTCTAAAAGGAACAGGAGCTGGTCTTTGTGTTGGCAGGGGGGAACTTGGAGAAATTGCACGTGGGTACTTTTCTATACACCAAACATATTAGTAGGAATTGGAAAATGAGTAACCTAATCAGATTTGTAGCCAAGCTTGCCTGTCATACTGTGATAATTAGTAGCTACTCAGTAGCTAAGCAGGTCCCTGCCTACCTCCCAACTTGTTTTATTTTTTAGAAGTGAGTTCTTTGTGGGAAAGAAGCAGTGCTTAGGCAAGGCACTGATTTTGGCTCAATCCAGTGACCAGAAACACTTCCCAGTGCAGGCACTGCCATATTCCATAAGTTGTTTCTTAACAGCTTCAAATGGTAACATCTTTGGCCTGAGTGAAGAGCAGTTCATCATAGTCATGGAGTACTGGCAATGTCAACACTAGCAGGCTCCCCATGGAAGCAATTACAGCCGTGTTCAAAAGTACAAACCAAAATGATTCTGAAGAGTATTTCACAGGTGATAAGGACATATAAAAGGAACAAGAGTAAGTAATTGTTTAAAATCCTCTCTTGTTGCATGAAAATTTTATTTTTTCACAGGCAGGACAAAACAAAGTAATTCCATGTCTGAAAGTTGGTCATTAGATATGGAATGCCATTTCCAGATGGATGGCCTACCACTTCTGCCTTTTTCCTGGCTAAGAAGCTGCTTCAGTGAGGTGTTTTGGAGAAGTCTTCAATGATCTGTTGTGAACTCTGCATAATTTTTTTTTATTTCACTCAGGAGAAGGGAGGATTGGACCAGATGATCCCCAGAGGTCTCTTCCAAACTCAGGTGTTCTGTGAATCTCTGAAAATAAACTCTGTTCTGCATTACACTGAACAAGAAGCAGATTCTTTGTGCTAGGTTTTGAATGCTTTGTACCTGCAGTTGTAGGCTGTGTCCTAGATCAGTCCAGTAGCTGCTGAGTCTGTTGAAGTTGTGCTTGGGCATTTGATGTGGGTTGAGGGGCTCCAGCTGAGATGGTTTGGATGGGAAATGCGGAGTTCCATCCATGAAGGAAGTAGCATTGGAAACCCAGGCAGAGATTGGCAAAATATAATACAAAGTATTTCTGCTCACCCTTGCAAGCAAACCATGTTAAAATGTTTGCATGGTGGTTACTGTGCTCCTGCCTGGTTTCTGAGATTGTCCCTTTTGTCTGCAGGACAGTCTCAATAAAGTAGCACAGTCCAGACTCCCAATGCTCTATTCCCAGGCACAGGACTAGGGTCTAAGTTACCTTTATGTGCAATTCCAGTGGCTGGTCCAGAACTCACCTGGTGGTGGAGAGAAGATACAGGAGGAGAGGGGGGAGCTATCACTTCTGGGAAATTATGGGGCAAGAAGGAAGCAAAGTTTCCTTTCCTTATTGTTTCACACATTGTAATCAATGTCTTCTAGGCAGAATGAGGTACAAGAGTGCAATTTCTTGGAGTATGTCAGCATATATATATATGTATATATATATATGTTGTATACATGTACATGTATGTCAATTTTTAATGTCACGCAAGTGTTCTCGGGACTTGTTCAGTATTTGGATTTTTGCTTTACCTGAGGTAGTGGGTAGTGTATACCTGTCTTCCCATGCCTTTAGATTCTGGACTCCTGAGTGTGAATATGTGACTAAGCCTTGTGACCTTCAGTTGGGGTCAGGGAGACACAGGTAGTAATGAACACTGGAAGAACAACTGGAAGAACAACTGTAAGAACAACAGTTACCTGTGGAGACACTTGGACACTGGGCAATCTATAATCTCTCTGTTTCTCACAGTTTGGCTTTTGTTTTCCTGTGTAGTGTTTTTATCAAAGCTGAAATCACCCAAGCAGTTTGCATGCTAAAGGGAACTGGACTGTTAAGTCTGAATTATGTTGCACTTGGCAGCAATGACTTGACTTCCTGAGATGTGCTGTGGCTTTGATGAAGAGAACAGCGCTCAGCCATGTCAAAAAGAAGGCAAAACACAATATTGAGGTGCATTAGCTCTAGTGTTCATGACTAGGCTTTGCTGTTCCTTGAAGTGGCAGTACAACTAGCTGACAATTCATAGGGCTTGTCCCTTGACTGATTGATTTTTAAGGTCAAAAAAGACAGGGAGAACAGACCAAATGAGACTGCAAGAACATCTGGCCTGTGTACCAGAGGTCATGGACTTTGTCCTACCTGCTCTCTGCATTGTCCAAGAAACATGTTACCTGGTGTCAGTCACTTTGGAGCCTTCATTGATAAGGATGCCTTTAAAGAAATTATGTGGCATTGCATGTGACATTTCAGCAATAGTCACAAAGGGACGACATCTCCTAAATACAGAAAGACAACAGGTAAAGCTTTTAATGACACCCAAAGCACTAGTAAAACATTCCACTTCCAACAGCTATTGGATAACTCCTAGCACAGACAAAAGAGATCTATGGGAGAAGAGGAAGAGAGGAAAACACGCTAAGACCTGTGAACTGTTGCGTCTATTTGTCTGTGGTTTTTTTCAGGTACTTGCGGATCTTCAGGGTGTGATTGTTGCTGTCGGAAGCATATTGGTCAGTGCTGGTCAATTCTAGGTGCTGTTTGCAGAGCTGTATTTGCCAAGGGCTGGCCAGAGCTGACAGGGAAGCAAGGGAAGACACAGCAAAGTTCAGCTACACTTGTCGGCTTTGTGAATGATATATTTAAGCTTACCCACCAAAAACAGTAGATTTACCATGCCTCTGTGTAAATCTCCAAGAGACTGAAGAAACAATTCTGAACTAAAATGCATTCTCCCTTAGGGACTTCTTTCAGCATCATGCCCAATTACTTTTTAAATGGGTGGGTTAGCCCTCCAGGGAAGCCGTAAATATGTCCATAGTGAGCTGTAGTGGGTTAAATATTCCCAATTGCCCTATTACAGGAATCCACTAAAGAAAACAGTAGACAGTTCTCCCTAGTAGAAGTACTAGCAGGTGTTTTCTAGCAATCTGAGTGATACTGCACAATTTATTCTTCAATATCTAGTTCATGAAAATTTAGTGTCTCAGTGGTTGAAACTGGCCACTTCTGTTCTTTGGGTCATGGCTGCTGTAGACATTTTAAGTGTCTCTTGATAATTTCATATGGAGTAATGGAAGGGTTTGAGTTGGAAAGGATCTTAAAGATCATTGGTTCCAACTCCTTTGCCAAGATCAGGTTCATGTTTCAATAGACCAAATTACAAATACTATACAGCACTTGGTCTTGAACACTTTCAGGGACTGGGTATCCACAACTTCCTTGGGCAACCTGATCCAGTGCCTCACTGCCCTCTGAGTAACACTGCCCTCTTCTTGACATCTAATCTACATTTCTCCTCCTTTCGTTTAAAACTATTTCTCCTTGTCCTATGGCTGTCCGTGTGAAAACTTGCTCTCCCATTTCTAAATAAGACCCCTTTAGGTACTGGAAAGCTGCTATTCATCAACTTTTTCTTCTCCAAGCTTAACAACCCCAGCTTTCTCAGCCTGTCCTCAGAGGAGAAGTGCTCCAGCCCTTTCATCATCTTAATGGCACTGCTCTGGATTCAACCCAGCTGTTCCCTGTCCTTCCTGTGCAGGGACCCCACCTCTGGATGCAGAGCTCCAGGTGGGTCTCAGCAGAGCAGAGCAGAGGGGCAGAATCCCCTCCCTGCCCTGCTGCCCACGGGGCTCTGGATGCAGCCCAGGACACGTTTGGCTCTCTGGGCTGGGAGTGCCATGGCTGGGGCATGTGCAGCCTCTCATCAACCAGTACCCCCAAGTCCTTCTGGGCAGGGCTGCTCTGGCTCTGTTCATGCCCAGCCTGGGCTGACACCGGGGGTTGTCCCTACCCAGGTGCAGCACCAGCACTTGGCCTTGTTAAATCTCATCAGCTTCCCAAGGGCCACTTCTTGAGCTTGTCCAGGTCCCTCTGAATGGCATCCCATCCTTCAGGAGGTCTACCCTGTTCTATAGTGGACCAGCTTTCTCCCTGCTTTCTTTTGCTGCTGATATATCAGCAGAAGCTGTCTGTTGACTTCCTTGCAGATTTCCCTTCCCAGCTGTGCCCTTCCTAACTCCCTCTGTGCCTTCATCCTCTGTGCCTCCCCGGCCACCTGTCCTTGCTAAAAACTTCTGTAAGGCTTTCTAAGTTTGATGATGCTCAGAAGTTACCCCTTCAGTCAATCTTGCCTCCTGTCTTGCCTCCTTGTTTCTTTGCATTCTGTTAATATACTTTAGAGAAGTTGCTTTTCAAGTTCAGCCCTTTCTCCTGAGTCTCTTGGCATTTAAGGTAATTGAGTTCTTCCAGGCTACCACTTACCAATTTCCTGAACAAGCGAAGACAGTTGCTCTGAAATCCAGGATCTTTATTCTGCTTTTTGCCTTCATTGCTTTCCTGAGTATTTCAAATTCTTATTTCTCCTCATAGTCACTCAGTCTAAGGCTGTCATCAGCCTTTATGTTGCTATCCATTTCTTCCTTAATTCCTACAACATCCATACAACTACTTAAAGGAGTACCTGCAGAAAAAAAAAATCTCTGATGCTGTCCGGATTTCCTGCACTCTGCTGTTCTGCTCTGCCAGCAAACGTCTCAAAATTCCCCCAAGAAAACATGTAATTATGAAGTTTCTTCCTATTGTTTAAAGGCTTTGTCCACTTTCTCTTCTCGACTGGGTAGTCTATAGTTTGTGCACACCATGTTAACCCTTTGTTTGCTACCCCCATCATGGTGATCCATGAGCCTTCCTCCTTCACTTCTTGGATCAGTAATATGTTAGATTGTTGAAATAATGGGAAAACAGTGTGCAATATTCTAAGAAGATTTTAGACTCTTAGTAAACTGGTGAGAAAATATGTTGCACACAAGAGGAATATCTTTTGCTCCCTGAATGACTTGGGATAAGTAATTTCCCCTCTTTGCTTCTCCAGGTCTCAGACTGTCAAGTCACTGTGGTACAGATGTACCACAACAGAGATAGACAATGTGCAAGTACTGCCACCTTCCAAAGATTGGAGGCATCATAGCATTTGTATTCCTAAGTGTAACTTGCATCCTCTCTTCATGGAGGCTGAAGTTTGGTGATAGAAAGAACCTGCAAGAACACCTTCCAGTCAAAATGTAGGAGGGGAGTGCCTCCATGCACAGAAGAAAGATTTAGAAGGAAACATGATTGCCAAAAACATGTTTGTACAGCATTCTCGCATTACCAGAAATATAGTGATTTTGGGCATGACAGTGGACAAGATCATACCCTAATTTGCTCTGCTAAGGGTAAGGATTTTGAATTTCTGTGAGCTACACAAGTAAGCTGTCTGGGACAACAGGGCAGGATTAAGGCAAAAGGAAATGTAGATGAGTGCATGATAGAAATAAATATTTAATTGACCTGTTCAAATTATACATATGGAAAGACAAAATATTTGCTGTATTTTTCTCCAGGAGGGATCTTTACATACTTTTGAACAGCTGAACTCTGCTTCATTTTGTGTCAGCCAAGTTAAGCCTTATTTCCTTTTGGTATTATGCTGTATGGCTTCCTTGTTTGGGTTACAAAACATGGAAATTCTCAAAGCACTGTGCAGTTTTCTCATTACCATCCACATAAGAATACCTATTTTTAGACTCAAATATGTGCACAAAGACTAATGAGGAAAAAATATTTTTCTGACCTATCCTATTTGCAGTGTTCAAGTGTTTCTAACTGTGGTGTTTACTCACACACACACACACCTCTGTGTTTTTCATTATCAGTAACTAAAAGCTACCTTTTGACAGGATGTTCACCTTAGTTTTCTGCTGTGAGACTTGCGCTGCCTTTCTTGACTAAAGTAGTTTTAAGAAGCAGTTTAAACCAATATATGCCTACTGGCAGTGCTGGGGTCAAGTTTAGCTGCTACCTTTTCCGCAACGTCAGGTTGCCCATGTCTGCAGATCAGAAGATAAAAGACAAATGGTTTAATTAGTCTTAATACCATTTTGAGCCTACTGCTCTAATCAGTTGATCATGTTTACACAGGTACTTAATCTGGCATAAAACCCTACAAAAATAAAATGGACTTCAATGCAAAATCCATCCCTTCCTAATATCAGTTGCTACGCCTTGTTTTAAACAAGACTGAATTTACTTTGATTTCTAGATTAGTGCAGGTTACACTGAGCAGAACATTTAATGCATCTCATTGATTTTCCCTGTAATACTGTTGATACACAGGTCAATGCTCTAATAATTTGTTTTATCATTAGAATTATGTATGCAGATTTAGTCCCCAAGGATATCAATGTGTAACCAGATACTGCATGATCTAATCAGGTTCTGCAAGAAATATATTATCACTTCAACACTTAGCAGTAGAAAGCTTCATCAAAATGGAAAAGTTATCTGATATTTAAAGCAAAATGCAGTTCAAAGAGTCACCCACGAGCAGCAGGTGTGTACAAAATTTAAAGACATTTCTCAGATTAAACAAAGCCAAATCCGAGCCAGGGTCTAAGATGATTTGTCATGACTCCATTTATTGTTAAAGAAGAAAATTTATAGCTGCTGCTTCCGTTTATAGGGTTTATTCCAGTTCAGGTAAAGTAGCATCGCTATCAGAAATGACTGACTAGTAGAATTTCATTGTGGTACTTACTTGCTACGGCATGCATGCTTTGGAAAGTAATTTTGAAAAACACCTGCAAAACCATTGGTGACAGGCAAGACTACTGCTATGAACTCATTTTGATGTAGGATTTGGATCTCTTGAGCACCTAGTACTGCAGTCCATTTCCAGAAATGTACAAGTGTGTACAAGTCCTGCTGACCTTGAAGGAATTTTGCAAGCAGTGTATCTCAGGCTGAGCAGCAGACCTGCTTGCTGCTGCGAGTCTGACCAGAAGCATCTGCGGCTGGAATAGCAGGAGTGTGGCTCTGCCAGCAGCTGGACAGTGTTTCTGTGGAAACTACCAGGTGCAACCACCAGGTATTCAGCAGGGTAATGGTTGACAAAGGTGATAAGCATCTCCTAGGGTCAGCTCATCTCTCCATAAAACTGCTTTCATGTTGAGCGTTGTAAATCGTGGCTTTTGTTTTGAGATTGTGGGGTTTTACAAATGGACATACCTTCAATTTAGTATAGAAAAGTGCCATACATATTTGTATACAAATTTATGTTGTAGAAAATGGTAACTCCTGTATACAGGCATGTTAAGTTTTACGTCCCGTTCCTCTGAAGAGCATGCAGCAGAGTTCCTGAATTTCGTCAGTGGAATGGAATGCTATTCTTGGCTCTATCTGTTGTACTTATTTAACAAAGTAAAGAATTTTAGAAGTAAATTTAAGAAGGAGAACAGCATTCAGTAACCTAGTGGATGATCAGATGGGACTTGAAATAAAGATAAGAAAGCTCATGTTCCTTGACATTTTCCCAACTACTATTTTATCTAGTTACAAAGGTGTGTGTGTGTCTTGGTTTTAAACTGTTCTCCCCAGCATTCCCCACCAGTTGTCCCAGTTTGACTGTTTGCTCATCTGTGAGAACATGACCAGGGCAGAACAAAGGCAAAACAACCCTAAAACCTATGAGTTACAAAGATAGTTTATTCACAAACACAAGAGGAAAAAGGAAAAAAAAAACTTGGAATGTCAAAAAGCACCTCCCCTCCTTCCCAACAATCCCAACTCAATTCTCACACACCCACCACCAGAAAAACCCTGTCCTCCTGGTGGTTTTCATGTCAATGTTCCAAACCCCTACAGCTGCCCACAAATGCTGCAGGGGTCCATCTCTCAGCCTTCTTGGGGTACCATTTAAAATGCCTATCTAGTACTCAGTGAAGATTCTCTCAGTCCACACCCCAACCAGAATAGCATTCCCCAAAACTACTAAGAAATAGTCCATTTTCTTCCATGAAGTCTTCTTGCTGTCTCTCTCTCTTCCTCT
Source organism: Nicator chloris (assembly GCA_013400495.1). Lineage (NCBI taxonomy): Eukaryota > Metazoa > Chordata > Aves > Passeriformes > Pycnonotidae > Nicator > Nicator chloris. Next base: position 27,109 of record WAAE01012932.1, read on the forward strand.
CTCTTCCTTCAGCGGAGGGAAGTGTTAACATCTTGTCTCAGTCCTTGCAGCAGCCTGTGATGTCACATCCCAAAGCTGCGGCTGTGCCGGGACCGGGGCTGCATGGCCCTGCCCCACACTACTGCCGGCATGCCAAGCCGGGATCTCTAGGCTGCTGGGCTGCTTTTCCCACCGTTGCAGCCCAGCCTCCTCCCACCTCCCTTTTTCCCCCCTCCACTGGCAGCAGGGGGAGGAGGAAAAAAAGGAGGGCTCCTGGCCGCCACCTGGCCAGCCCCGCCCCCTCCTCGCCCTGCAGTGGGGAAGGGTGGCCACGAGCCAATCCATCCGGGCTCACCCCAGGCTCCGCGGTCCATGGGGACGGGCGAGGCTCCCTCTTCGCAGCCTCTCTCCCCTCCTTCCCCCTCGGGCCCGGGCCTCCCCAGGCCACCCACGGGCCCATGGATGGCTCTCACATTACCTGCAGGCGACCAGAGGGCGGAAAGAGAGCTGACCTCCCAAAGCCTCCGAATTTAACCCTTTCGGTGTGTGTGTTCACTCAGACGTAACTTCCTGAGACACAACTTCCTGGTTCAACTCATGACAGTGTGGAAGGATGTTGGTTTTCCTTTGGTTCTACAAACTAGACAGTGTACAATTCAGTGTGCAGGGCCATGTCGCTGTAGGACACAAAAAAGGGATGAGAGACTCCAAATATTTCAGAAGACAAAGAGCATAGAAAAAAGGCTTTATTGTCTTAATTCTTACTACTTTTTTTAAGGTGTTCTGATACAGACTTAACATGATTGATGAATAGGAACTATACCTCTGTAATCCCATTGGTTAAACTAGAGAAACAGCTAAAATGTTTTGAGAGCTAGAAAAGCAAATACCACCTGGAGAAAGATTGTTTTGAGAAAGGATAGTTGTTTCCCAAGATTGTTTTGAGAAGAAGCTTTCTTGAGAACTTTTTCCATGGGAAAAAGTTAGCAACTGCCAGCAGGCTAAAATCTCCCAGACCCAGAAATATCAGGCCCACATCGCCAAACTCTCCTCCTTGGCTCAAGGGATTTATTGTGTGACTAGCTTTGCTACCAGAATTGCTTTGATCTTCAGAGACCCCTGGATTCATTGAGCTTAAAGGCATAAGTAAGAGCTGGAAGAGAGTGACTGAGTAGCCAGAAAAGCAGTGAAACAGACTTTCAAGTTCCTACAAGGCGTTGTTGGGGCAAATGCTGCCAGACAAATGTACTGTTGTTGAGGGAAAGGGCAGGGGAGGTGGTTGGTGGGTGTTGGTACAGGTCAGAAAATAATTTCTGTTGAGAAAAACCCACTAAAGGCTTTTTTCTCTCTTGTGTTTTTAGGGTCTCATGACTCTTTTAGCTTCTACATTGATGAAGCCTCTCCAGTTGGGCCTGAACAGCCAGAGACAGTCCAGAATTTTGTGTCAGTTTTTGGGACTGTGGCTAAAAAGCTGATGAGAAAGTGGTTGGCTACACAAACCATGAACTTCACCAGCCAGCTGGGGGCAGGTATACGGTATTTTGATCTCAGAATTTCCACCAAGCCCAGAGACCCAGACAATGAACTCTACTTTGCTCATGGTTTATTCAGTGCCAAAGTCAAGGAAGGTCTGGAGGAGATCAACGCATTTCTCACTGAGCACCCAAAAGAAGTGGTCTTCTTGGACTTCAATCATTTCTATGGGATGCAGAAATGCCATCATGAAAAGCTTGTCCAGATGCTCAAAGACACATACGGAAACAAAATGTGTCCTGCTATATTTGCCCATGAAGTCAGCCTCCAGTACCTGTGGGAAAAGGAGCACCAAGTGCTAGTGTTCTACCACAGTCCAGTGGCTGTCGAGGTAGCCTTTCTGTGGCCAGGCCAGATGATGCCAGCTCCCTGGGCAAACACAACAGATACGGAAAAGTTGATTCAGTTCCTGCAGGCATCAATCACTGAAAGAAGAAAGAAAGGCTCTTTTTTCGTATCTCAAGTAGTGCTGACGCCAAAGGCTAGTACGGTGGTGAAAGGGGTTGCAAGTGGTCTCAGAGAAACGATCACAGAAAGGTGAGTTTGTGGCTGGTAAGGTGTGCTGGCTGTGCTGAATGTGTGTTGGTAGTGCTGTTTTTCCATTTCCTTTTAAAGACACTCTAGCGGATGTATTTCTTCCATGCTACTGTGGGCTAGTTAGAACTTGGCATAATCCTAAAATATTTCAAGAGAAACACATTGAAGGACAAGCTTTTGCATCTTGAAAGTAAATCTGCCACTGAAGCATAATGAGATATTAGGGGATTGGCTTAACCTTCTCTTTTTTCTGAATTTTGTTAATTTGTTTTGTTTTCCAAATGCGGTTTCTTACCATAAGCACTGAATATAGCGTCTAGGATTTCCTTACTGGAAAATCTTATCTGTATGATCTAGACAAATCTACCTGTATGATCTAAATAATTTTTCATTTGTGTATCAGGTTTCAGATAGTGGATAAAAAAACACTTTGTCCTGGTTCATCAGCAAAGCCTGATGATGCTGCAGAATTTGCCTTTACTCACCTCAAAGATGTATGGTTTCTCTGTCTCTATACCATCACATGTTGTATCAAAGACAGCAGGACACCATTAAAGAGAATTTGACTCTTTAAAGTCTTTCTTCATTTATCACACAGGAAAGAGATGGCAGACCATTGTATAGGTTCTGTACATGGAATAGTTTGTTGACAGGCCATTAGTTGTTACAAAAAAAGCTTCCTGTGCAAGACATGCATTATTTATACCATTCTGACTTTGATAAATCACAGCCAATTTTGAGCTTAAAGGCATATATATGTGACTATGTTCTTGACAACTTGGTAGGAAAACTGAAATTTAATGCCAAGACACAAGAGCTAGTTTCTTTTTCTCCTTAAAAATAAAGTAGGGTTGCAGAATGTGAAAAAAATTTACAATGGGGGTCAGTGGCCTGCTAATGTTTTGCTCTCTGCACTGACGTGCCTGTGACAGGAAGGTCTGTTGGGAGCATATCCCCTTCTATGAGATGAAAGATGCAGTGTCTGCAAAGAAAACATGCCTCATATTTGTGAAAGGTTGAGCTGTTTTTACAGCAGCTTTCCAAAGCAGCTGTTAACTTGAAAAAACAGGTAAAAACTTTACCTGACATGGTAAAACACTGATGTGGAGGATTTTATGAGCAGTGGAATGTGATTTAGAAGTGCTTGTGTGACTGCACTTGCAGCTGGTGGTATGTCCTTCGTCTGTGTTTTATGGGCTCCATCGAACTGGGGAGTCTCCCTCTCTCCTGAGTCTGAAGAGCACTTCTCTGTACTAAAACACTGCTTTGTTGGTGGATTTTACCAATAAACAGCTTGTTGTTAAGGGATTTTTTCCCTCTGGTAAACATCTTCCTGAGTGTGCTTTAGAACATGAAGTAGCACAATCAGGAAACAAGCAGGTTGTTCTTAAAGCTTGTTGTATCAATAAAATAGCCATCAAACCCCATTTTCTCCATCTTTGGCTTATAATGTGCTTTTTAGAAGCTGTTTGTAAAACAAAGACTTGAAATAGATGCTGAATGTGTTTGACTGAGCATTGACTGTCCAGAGCCTGTAACTCTTAGTATGCCTTTCCAAACAGCAAATCTTGAAATTGTAACTACCTTCAAAAGTCAATAAATAATTGGGCTGAAAAACTTGGAAATGTTGTTTTGCCAGATTTCAACTGAGATTTTTCACCTGATCCCCAAGTGTGTAGTCATGTCTGCTACACGAGAAGTTGTTTCCTTTTTTGCATAATTCTTTTAACCATTATGAGAGAAATAGACCTGCAAAATAATCTCTAAGGCTAATATTTAGTCTTTCAAGTGTGGCATCTCATTTTGAATTTTTATTTTTAATACAAAAATACACTGTAGGAAGAAATAGGCTTGGAATTTATGATAATGTAGATACAAACTGAGCCTGTATTTTATGTTAACTGCTCTAAAAGTAAACGTCAAATATATTCAGAACTACTCCTCATTTTACGATGATTCTGTTAAAAATAAATAGGCAAGCAATTAAAAGATGAAGTACAATTTACACAGTAGAATTTGCACAGTTGTCTTCAATCTCACTGCCCTAATGTTTCAGTAGCTTAAAAATATGTAATCCATACAAAAGTTACCAAGATGTACATTCCAGCTGTGCTGTGTTTGCCACTTCGAACCATCACTCAGTAAAAATATTATTTTGTTCTTTTCAGAATAAATACCCAGATCAAATCCCATCTTTGTGTCCAGGTAGATAACATATGTGCTTTTGTTGCCAGTTACTGCATAGATTTATATATTATATTGTTTTCTTCTTATTAAGAAATGCTGGTGAAGAGCCTTACATTAAGAATGCGATTATCTTGCTTTTGGAAGCAGTTTTGTAACCATACTTGGATGGGGTTCTTCCCACCCATTGAACTTTAAAAGATCTGAATGCAAATGAATAAGGTTGAATTTTTCAAATAATTCTGGTGTGGGAGGTTGTTGGTTGGGTTGGGTTGGGTNAAATGTTCCTTTTGCATTTTCAAATAAAACCTGTAGTAATTTCTTTTGTTTTGTTTCTCCACCTGTACAGTGGCCTTATATATATTGACTTAGTTTTGAAAATAGGGCAAAGCTTAGATCCTCTCAGATGCAATTAAATACCAGGTTTTGATCTCTGAAGTTGTTTGTTAGTCATGAAATTGTTTATGACTTGAAGAGCAGTGGCTACCTTAGAGGAAGAGCATGGTTTCCCTCAGTCGCAGCATCCATTGGACTAGGAAATATGTGAACAGACTCCATGCAGCAATCCGGACTCCATTCTGCTATTTTGCAGGTTATGTTGGGAAACAGCACAGTGAAATATTCCTCTGTAGCCAAGATGGTTGGTTTAATGGCTTTTCATCATTATTGCCTATGGTGGTGGACGTCCACATGCACACTGCAGTAGAGCAGCCTTCCAGGACAATATATTTCAGAAGGAGAAGGGATGTTATTCCGTAACCTGTTCCCTAGAGCACAGATATGCAAGCTATGAGGCTGAAAATAACCTCAATTTAAAAAGAAAACCAAAAAACCCAAAACATTTTCATGCTCCTGAGACTCAATTCAGTGAAGATATACCAGGAGTTTTCTACTGATAATGTTTGCTCACAGGCTTTGCTGTCATCACAGGTAGTGTTCTGTGGTACAGTAATTAGAAAGGAGAAACTAAAAATCATGACGCTTCTGTCCTGCACAAATACGAGAGGGCAAAGCCATTTCTTGTATGATCTTCTATTGTGGTAGCCCCTAGGGCTGCCACAAATGACATACCTCTCCCATGGAGAGCGTGCAGTATGTGGACTGCTTCAGCCTGCCTGATCGCCCCTCTAGGGAGTCTCCCTAGGAGACAAGCTTGCAAGTCACGGGGACCCAAGGAGAGATCCCCCATGATCCTCATTGCCCACATGTCAATTGTTCCCCCCCAATTTCTTACCCTGGTTGTCTGTTACGTTGTTGCTGAACCCTATTGGCCCAAGTTGTAAATCCCTCCGTCAGAGTTTACAATAAAAGTTGGTGCTCTCCAGGCTCTGGGCTCTCTTCGGACCCAGGAGCTCATCGGAGAAGACCTGATGGAATGAAGAAGCCTGTCCTGTGCCTTATTCCCGTGCTGTCCAGCTCTCCCTGGGAAGAGCAGCTGCTCAGGCAGCTGCTTCACAACTGAGCAAAATCACTCCCCCCACCCAGGAGTGCCAGTGCACCTGGAGCGTGGGGTGTCTTTCTAAAGACGCCTCTCCAGGGATTGTCGTGGCACCTGAAGCCACCTGGGCTGACTGCAGCATTCCTAGGACTGCAGTTCAGTGTAATAAAACTTGGTAACATGGATTTCACCTTCACTACTTGAATGAGAAGAAGCGCTTGCATGTGTGCACATTATGCTTCTTGGATTTGATGAAGAACTTTGAGGACTATCAGTGTGTTTCCAGGCTTAACATTCTGTCACACACACGGTTTAGATGCCAAGAAATTCTCTTTGATTAGCAAACAGTATATGCTAAATGAATTACATTTGCTGTGCTCACTGAATTAACTTCACAGTGAGGCAACTGCCTTCAGTATATCTGAAAGGTGGTAGTGAGACACCCTTTTGATTAGTGTAGAGCTGTTCCTAATAATCTAGTTTGCTTTCTGATTTGCAGTGAAATTACTAATTTTATCTATTACACTTGAGACAAGCATGATACTCTTTGTTGTCTCTGTCGTTTATTAATATAGCAGAAGAATAGATCTCCTTCAGTGGATGAAGAAAATCCTGTAGCACTTGTAAAGCTTTCAAAAAATAGAAAGTAAACACATACCCTGCCAATTGTCACTTGATTTCCAAATTAATCTCTAAGGATAATGTTCCCTGTGGCTCACATATGACTAAATCCTTGCCTACCATGCTAAAGCTTCCTCCATAGCAACCAAACCAAATTAAAAAAAAAATCCTGCACATGAAAATGAACCTTTTGAAGTGGAGGCAAAACATCCAATCCACACGATTAACAGAAGGGTTGGTAAGTAGGCCACAAAAACTGTCAGGAGAAAATTCATCTAGGGGTACAGTCATGAACTAAGCAGAGTCAGATTTAGCTAGAGGATAGATGGATATTGTATGAAAAATGATCCCTGAAGTAGCAAGAATTGGGATTTTTTGAGTCAGCTACTGATGGTGCCACAGCTCCATCAGCTGAATTTTTGAGTTTCTGTGTGTGGGAATTGATCATATTTTAACCCACACTTCATACTGATTGATGCCATTCTTAAACTATTTTATATGAAAAAGAAAAACAACAGAAATGGCAACTGTATGTTCCTAATTTTCTGCGTCCTTCCTGACTGTAACCTTGATGTCTCTTTCTGTTATAGGCTGCAGGAGAGCAGCAGGCACCAGTGAACTGGTTCTGATTTTAGGACTCGAGAAGCTGATGTGTCAGCTCTTTAGCTGCAGAGAGCTGAGGGGAGAGTCAATCCCTCACAAGCACGCCTGACCACACCATTTGCCTTGGGATACAGCTATCTTGTCCTTCTTTTTTTTTTTTTTTTTTTTCTTGGTTATTATTTCCTGACCACAGACAGCACAAAATGGCATTCTGGTATATTAGTAGGCTATTCAAAAGAACTCTGGGCAATCCAGACAAATCTTTAGTATTTCTGTTCTTCCTCAAACTATCCTTAATTACTTTTCCATTCTTTCAACAAGAAGACAATCTCTGTGTTTGCACACAGAACAGCACAGGGAGATTTCATTGGAAGAATCTATCTACCACGTCAACAGGCCTGCACAATGAAATCCCAAATGGGCTGTGTATGTGTAGTGGCATTTCATCATCAGACCGTCTGCATGAGAATTTTAGTATAGCATTCCCATAGGAAGGGCTGTGTGGTTGTGTCTGATGGCTTTGGTCATGAGCTTGGAACAGTCACAAAATACAGGAGCAGAGATTTTTAGTAACTTAGCTAAAGTATTTATCTACATACCCACTACTAGCCTGTGGGATTTGGTGGAGGAGGAAGATTGGCATGGTGATCACCACAGTGACCTCCGTGACCAGTGGCTTTTGGGTGTTTTTTGGGGTAGTAGTCTTGATGTTTTCTTGTGGCAGGTATGGTTGTCTCACAGTTTTTCCCACTGTTTAGTGTGCTTGTGAGTTTTATCATTTTGGGCATCAAAACACTTGCTTACAGTTACTGTGTGTGCTGTGTGACTACTTGTAAATATACTTTATGTTTTCCTGTCATCACACTCTGGGCACAGCGTGACCCTGCACATACAGACAGCAACAAGTGTTTTTCATCACAAAAAAGGGAACGTTCATTCTCTCAGCTCCACTGCTATAAGCTGTCTCTATCATCTACTTGTCTCAAAGATTTCACACTTCAATCTTTAGGGCTGCTGTAGTGAAATTGCAAATGTCTCATTAAGTCACTTGGGTTTTCTTTGATCTTTCTGCATTACTCAGATCACTAAGGAAACTCAAAAGCTAATAGATGCTAACAAGTGCTGACCCCAGGGAAAATGCATTTGCTAATGTTGGGCCTGGGTCTGTGTAGCTGCTTTTACCTCATTGTGAAGGAAATTGTTGGGTTGATACTTCTGCTCTTCATTTATAAGGTACAAAATCAGCACAGAGATTTACACAAACAAGCTTTTCCAGACATATTCACAAGGTGGTGTTCAAGTTGGTAATAATTTTCTGTAAAGCAAAGATGTTTTACACAAAGGTAAGCAAATACGAACTCAGTAGATATGGCAAAGTCCATGTCTCTGTGTTGAGTTAGCTCTTGCATGCTGCAAACTATTGCTTTCAGGACTATATCAGTAGATCCATACGCACATCCTTGTCAAAGTTTAAGCAGAGAACTGGACAGTTTTGCATGAACTAACATGCTCATAATATGTTTAGAAGTTTGAATTTTTAACCTTCTGTAGCTGCTCCATGGTTCTAGAGGGGTAGGATGTGAATAGAAATGTCAAAACAAAATCCTGTCAGCTCTTAAAATCATGTTGAACATGCTGTATGATTTCTGATGGGTTTGAGCAATTCCCAGCAGCCTCTAAAACCTTAGAGGGCTTTCAATGTAATCTGGGGAGAATGCATCCACATGTGCCTGGAGAAATCACCTGCATATCCCCAGCTTCTGCAGTGAGTATCTCTCCTTGGCTGGCAGGAAAGATTTAAGACTGGAAGGGATGTTAAAGGAGCCCTAGTGACAGAAATTCCTAAAATCCATTTTCAGAAGATACACCAAGCGTGCAATTGATTTAGTTAAATGCTTCCCTGTGCTTACAAACAAGTAACCTTTGTGGGCTGAATGAGCAGTTGGCCATGCAGGCTACAGCCAGAGATATGTTGGATAAAGCATGCAGAGGAAGCAGTAGGGATTCTGGCACACTGCAGCTACCATTGTACAAAAGAGATGACTGCAACAGGGGGCTGGAAATAGTGAAAGCAGCCAGGCCAAAGGTCTTGTTGATGTACCTTCTGTATGATGCAGATTTAGCATAAACTATAAAAATGCCCCTGCTTTTCTTCTGTTAAAGCAGAGGTGATACATTTTTTTTCCTAAGAATTTGGTAATTCTGTGGGTTGCAATGCAATTTTTTCTTAAGGAAAGAAAAAAAGATGTCACTGTCACTGCAAAAGATGCTGGTTTCATGAATACACATTCTGCAAATATCTAGCCTTCTATTATTGGTCTTTTCTTTAGAACTTTACTTTTAGGCAAATGTTTAATAAGTATATTTTTCTCCAGAACTGATTTTTTTATTTTTTGGAGAGGGAGGGGAGGGCTAGGTCTAATATACAAATGTGATGTAGTTGAAGATTATAATAAGAATCTGACTGTAATTATAATGATATAATTGCATGTATTGTCCTGGGCTGTACAGTTGCCCTAGAGTTCAGAGCCTTTTATATTAAAATGTCTTTCAGTATTTATTTCAGACACTAAGAAAAATAATAAAAGACATATCTATAAGATGCTAAATGATCAAACAGTGGGATTTGACCTTTGGCAATACTTTAATACTGTAGCTGTTGATCTGAGGGTATTTGTAGCTAAGCAACTGTCATCTAGAATGTATTATATCATAAAAGAGTATTAAGATATGAAGAAGACTAAGTAGTTAGAGTGAAATAGGAGCCATGGGGAGATGCAGGCACTTTCCTATTGAACATCCTTGTTTTCAGAGCTATAGCACGAAGGATGAGCCATACCACGATTTGTTCCATGGTGGGGTATTGAAACCTGCACCCTGCATTCTCAGTTCTGTGAGTAGGCACTGTTGTAAATCAAGTATGAAATTAGATCTTGGGTAACGGACACATTAATGTTGCTGCTGGACAACAAAGAGGCACTGCCATGGATCTTTATTCCTTTCTTACTTGGATTTAGTATCAAAGGCTCAATAAGCTTGGAAGAGATCTCCAAGATCATTCAGCCCAACCTTTGACCAAATACCATCATGCCAAGTAAACTGTACCACAAAGTGCCGTGTCCAGTAGATTCCTGGACACTTCCAGGGATGGTGATTCCAGCACCTCCTTGGGCAGCCACTTTCCAATACCTAACCACCCCTTCAGTGAAGAAATTATTCCTGATGTCCAACCTGAACCTGTTCTGGTGCACCTCGGGGCCATTTCCTCATGTCCTGTCGCTGGTTGCCTGGTAGAGCAGGCCAACCACACCATGATACAACCTGTACAGCCTTGTAGGGAGCAAAAAGTTGACTGCTGAGCCTCTTTTTCTGCAGGCAAAACAACCCCACGCCCTCAGCCACTCCTCATTTGGCTTACTCTCTCATCAGGCAGCTCTGATGCCCTTCTCTGAACTCACTCCAGCACCTCCATGTCTTTTTTGGAATGGGGGGCCCAAAGCTGGGCACAGGATTTGAGCATCCTCACCAGTGCCCAGGACAGGGGGACAATCCAGGACAATGCCTGGCCCTGCTGGCCACACCATTGCTGATCCAGGCCAGGATGCCATTGGCCTTCTTGGCCACCTGGGCACACCCTGGCTCATGTTCAACTGTTGTCACCAGCACCCCCAGGTCCTTTCCAGCCACTCTGCCCCAGTCTGTGGCACTGCCTAGGGCTGGCTGACCCAAGTACAGGACTCAGCACTTTGCCTAGCTGAACCTCACACCACTGGCCACAGCCCATCAATCCAGCCTGTCCAGATCCCTCTGCAGAGCCTTCCTGGCCTCCAGCAGAACGCTCCAGCCCAACTTATTTACATACTCTGATGTCTGAAACCGGCTTTTTTGCTTTTCCAGTGACACCTGTTCAAATTACAGCTCTGAGGCAAGGCTATAATCCCAAATGATTCCTGCAGGTACGGTAGTGCACTGTGTTGCTTGAATAATGGGGAAGGGGTAATTTTGTTCGGTGTGTTCAGTGCTGTTTCCCAAGGTTTGAGTGGGTATTGAACAGAAACTTGCTTCCTTGTTTTTTTTCTCAGAGCTAAGTTAATTATGATTTGTCTTGGATTTGCACATCTTACCAGGGGAAAAGCAACTACAGGGCCACATCCCTGTTCCCTGCTTTTGGCTGAGGAAAACGCTGAAATAGTGAGGACTTGGCTCCTCACAACTTTTTATACTCTCTCAACTGATCCATCCAGCTGTGTGGGTCTTGTGCCAACCACCCCGTGTCAGGAGGAGGATCTACCTCTGCTAAAGGAACACTGTCGTCACATCCTTTTCTTAGCCACCTTTTTCACCTCTCTCCTCCCACATGCTCTTTTTACTTCCATTTGCTCTTTTCCTCTATCCTCTTGCAAGTAATCAGCCCAGCAAGCTTAATTTCTACTTTAGCCACATATGAAGTGCTGGTTAGTGTTTGGGTAATTAGGGTGAAAATATAAATCTGAAGAGAGTATTACCAGCCTTTAAAGAGGGTAATGACTTAGGAAAGGATGTTTTGTACCTGGGGTGCTGTTTCAGGCTGTTGTCAGATGCCAGGCGGGTGGTCCTGAAGCTCATTGTTGGAATGTCATAAAGGTACTTGTGTGTTGCCCAAGACTGATGCTGTTTCCATGAAAAGTAGGAGCACATGGCACGGGCAGTGTCTGTGCCCAGTTTGGTCCATCTGTTAAGCGTCCTTCTGCTAAAGGTAAAGGATAGGACTCAGCTGAGAGAGGTGAGCAAGGTCACTGCAGTGGCACTGCAAACAAGAGCCACGCTCTTGCCCTGTTTTCACACCAGGCACAGCGAGCTCGTCTCAGCCTGTTGCTAATTGCAGCTCAGAACATTTGGCTGATAATGACCTGTCTCGCCTAGTGGCATTTGCTGCTGGCTTCCTCTCTCCATCAGACAGCGTTTCACTGCTGTTAGTGTCTGGCTGTGCTAGAACAAGAGAGATATAAATCCAGCTGAATGGTTTTCTCTTGGTGGAAAGCACCCTCATACGAGCTCTGCAGTCTGAAGAACATTTGTAGAGGTATTAATCCATATGATGAACACCTGGTTTGTTTGTTTTGATTTTTTCTTCTAAGCTATTTCTCATAAGAAATACAGGTGGACTGTGTGAAAAATACTTTTCAACTCTGGAAGGACATTGCTTTGTCCTTTAGTAACTGGAATATAAGTATCCAAAAGAGAGCTACAAAGATGCTGAAGAGTTTAGATGAGATACTGTATGAAGACTGGCTGAGTTCACTTGCCTTGCTCAGCCTGGAGGTGTCTCAGAGGAGACCTCATAGCAGCCTGGAGCTTTGTCACAAGGGGAAATGGAGATGCAGGCACTGACCTCTTCTCTCTGTTCACCAGTGACAGGACCATGGGAATGGCATGAACCTGTGTCAGGGGATGTTTAGGCTGGATATCAGGACAAGGTTGTTCACCTGGAGGGTGGTCAGGCACTGGAACAACTCCCTACGGAAGTGATCACAGCACCAAATGTGATGGAGTCCAAGAAGAGTTTGGACAATGCTCTCAGGCACATGGTGTGACTCTTGGGATTGTCTTGTGCGGAGTTGGATTTCGATGATCCTTGTGGGTTCCTTCCAAGTCTAGATATTCTGTGATTCTATGAAATAATGCATTGGATGGACTGATACCCAGGATCAGTTATTGTAATTCTCTCAGTAACTTTCTGGATTCCTATCCTGCTAACAGCCAGCACTGACCGTACCAGCTGCTCAGCTCTTCTGAGAAGAGAGGGTGCATCTCTGGAGATACAGACTCACGTTTGCTTGTTGAAGTGGTGTTTTTCTCCAGGCCACTCTTTGTGAATTCGTGTTGTCTCTTAAATAATGTCTCTGTTGATGCACATTATGCCAGTGCACTGGGTCACACTGATAGAGATTGTGCTGCCTAGCAGATCTACCCCAGTCTGTGCTGAAGCAGAGGTCTGCAAGGTCTGTCTGCCTCGTCTTTGATGCAAGACAGGTGCTTAGCTGAGACTGACCACCATCAGCCTCTGGTGTGAGAGGTTTGTTGGAGGAAGAGGACTGCAGCAGCTCTGTGATGAATGTGCAGCTTGATCTGTATTCCACAAGAGGCGTGTGAGCTACTGCAGGGACTCTAAGGCACCATGTATGGCTGAGGTGGAAGGTCTGCTTTTCCTTGTGCTGATGAAGCAGCATGACTCAATGCCATGATGATGGAGAAGGGAATGACTTCTCTTGGCAGCCTTTCTTCCTGGATATCTCAAGAGAATTGACATTAAAGTGGGGGATGAAAACTACTATAAGAGGGAGATCAGATTAATGTTATTTTTAGGAACTTGGTAGTATGTAAGTGTATGGGGCCTGATGAGATGCATCCTAAAGTGCTGAGGGAGTTGGTTGTTGGAGTTGTCAAGCTGCTGTCTATGGTGTTTGAAAACTCATGGCTGTCAGGTGAAGTCCCAGATCACTGGAAAAAGGGAAATGTTGTACCCATTTTTGAGAAGGGTAGAAGGGAGGACCCTGGGAACTCTGACCTGTCAGCATCCTGTCTGTGCCAGGGAAGATGATGAAAGAGTTCCTCATGAAATTTACACTAAGTCACAGGGAGGGAAGGGAGGTGATTCAAGACAGTCATCATAGCTTTGCTGAGGGCAAGTATTGCCTGGCCAACCTAGTAGGCTTCTATGATGGAGTGACCACATCAGTGGATAGGGGACGTCATCTATGTGGGCTTGTGTAAAGCCTCTGACATGGTGCCCCACAAAATCCTTCTCTCTAAATCAGAAAGAGATGGATTTGATGAGTAGACTTTGGTGAATGAAGAATGACTTGGATAGTTATCCAGAGTGTAGTGGTTAACAGCTCAGAGTCCTCCTGATGGACATCAGCGACAAGTTGTGTCCCTCAGATGACTTTTAAAGATCCATTCCAACCCAAACAGTGCAGTTATTTCACGACCTCTTTGCTAAAGTGCTTCTCAACCAAGTACCTCTTTTCTCCCCATGGGGATTTTACTTTATTGCTGATGCATCCTCTGTTGTCTCCTGGTAAATTTTTACAAGATATATAATGTATTTTTTAGTCTACCTTTTCCCTGATGGTTGGCAACCATGGTTCATTGCTGTGGAGTTCTCATTAAATAAAATATGAGATCAATTCAAAAGTTATCAATATTACTGGAAACATGAGTCTTCTCACAATGTCTGCCTATTATTAGTGTTATCAGAACCAATAAGAGTGCTCCAAGTCACCAAGTAAATTTTTGTTTTTAAAGCTAATTTGAGATCACATCAGTGGTATACTGTTTAATATTTTATTTCCTTTGTTAAGAGTTTGGTCTACAGTTGTTAGTTTCTTAGATGTGACATCAGTGGCATGTTTCTGTAAATATTTTCAACCCAGAGGTTACAAAGCCATTTGTTCTTTTTCCCATCTATGCTGCTTTTTATTGAAAACTGCAGGTATTTTAAAGTCTACTCCTTTTTTTTTTTTTTTTTTCCCCCCAGGAATGTTCCTTTCAGTGTTTTTCCCCAGGGAAAAGTCTATTTTAGCAAAATGCCTTATGTCAAAACATTTCGATTTTCACTTCTATTAATTCTATCTTGTCTTTAGATTTATGTTACACTCTTAATTGCAATATTTAATACTGTTTCTATATTTCTATATTCAGCTTTTCACATTTTTATTCAGAAATAGGTCTTGGACTTTATTTCATGGAAAGGCCAACATTTTGGTTTTGCTTTCTAATATGAAACAGAATCACATTTTGAAATGCTGTAGTTTAATGGAACAGCAGTTCTTCGTTTCAGAATCTTGGTTTCACATCTATTTAGTACTGCAATGGATGTCTAGCACTGAAGCATCCAGTCTTCACCTGCCCCTTGGTATCACAGTTGATCAGGTAACAGTCTTTTTCTCTCATTCTCAATATCCATTTTAACTTTGCTCATGACTGTTAGAACCTACAGTTTTATCTGCTATCTATAAGGTGAATACCACCAGCCAAACAAAGCAGCAGTATTATTAACAGTATTAATTAACATGGTGTGCACAATAATAAACACTGTAGAAGGATGGAGTTGTTCAGGGAGACTCTATTGTGTAAGTAATACTGTGGCACATTTCAGGGTCCTTTACTTTTTTGCAGGAGAAATAAATTATAATCTGTCCTTAATTTTTGTCTGAGAAAGTTCAACTGCTTTATTTTGGCTAGAAGTTAAATGACTGAACTGCCTTCTCTAAAATCTAAAATTATTTGAACTCAAGGCAGACAGCATATTGGCAGATGTAGACAGTGATTTAGGCAGTGATTTAGGATTATGCAATGTGGAAGAGTCTGACTCAGCTTTTTGACTGATCTGAATTTTGTTGTCCATCACATTATGCTGCCATTGATGGTATCATCTTGACTTTTCAAGACTGTTGGCTATAAGGCTGAGTTAAAATTGTTTGATTACAAAATATGCCAGTAATGAATGTTAAAATGGTGGCTCAGAGGTCAGCAGAACTACCTAACAGAATGAAAGAAGCAGATATTATTTCCTCCAGTGCTACCCCAAACCCTTCTCTTCTCTAGGCAGAATAGCCTGAGCTCTCTTATACTGTATTCATCGAGTGCTTTACCTCTCTGATCATCTTTGTGGCCTCCTCTGGAGCCACTTCAACAGGTACATGTCTTTTCTGTGCTGAGGACCTGAGAGCTGGACACAGTGCTCTAGGTGGGGTCTAATGAGGGCAGAGGGGCAGAATTACCTCCCTTGACCTATTTGTCACACGTGGTATGGCCTGGTGCAGCTGGTAAATAATGCATAATGCAGTTGGTAAAGTGTTAAGTAGTGTATTATCAACAGAAATGGAGTTTTTAAATCAGAAATTGTTGGACTTGTTAGAAGTACCAGACTGTAGAAATGGTAGCTTTCCTCAAAAACCCTGGTTGTCTTTAATTTTGCCACTAAGGACCTTGAATTCTGTGTTAAAGAATAAGAGAGTTTCCTGATAACACAAGTCTGTCATTGTAACTGAGGAAATCTGAGGGGTAAAATATAGCAAGACCTGGATGCCTGCAGAAGAAGTGAGAGGAAATTCAGTGGTATAAAATGTAAGGTCATAATGATGGGAGCATGGTCTCAAAAGGCAGGATTTCATCAGCTGGGGGTGCCAGGCAAGGTAGCTGCTGTAGTGTCACCCATGGTTGGCTAAATCTTAGCCCTCGGTGGAAACTGTGTAGAAGAAAGGGTGATATCCTCGTGTTATGCACCTAGACATTTACAGCATGCTCAGAAAGATGCTGATATTACCATCTGAGGTATGGTAGGATATCTTTTTGGATGTTCAATGCAGTTTTGGTCATCCATGTTCTAAGTAGATAAAACTGGCACAGCTGCAGAGAGGGGCTGCTAACTAGGATAAACAGGGAATGAATTGCTGAAGATGTTGAGAAAGCTTGTCTTGTTTATCCTGGCACAGTGAATCCTAAGAGGTTCTGCGATTACCTTCTTGATTATCTACTCTCTGTAAATATCATGGGAATAAATACCAGTGAGGGAAAACAGTTTAGGCTAAGGGCCAGCATTCTTACAAGAGCAACAGGTATACACTAACTAAATAAATTTAAGCTGGAAATGAGAGAAGGGCTCCCTACAGTGAAGTTTTCCAGCTGGAAAAGTGGTATTGAGAAAACTGATGATGCTTTTAAGATGAGCTTCATCAGCTTTTGAAAGAGGAACAGAGATCGCTAGTTAGCAAGTTCCTCCCAGACCCCATTCTACAGGAGAATGTCGTGGCTGCTAACCTGCCTTACCCAAGGCAGCTATGCAAGGTCCTGTCCATGGCATTGCTTTGTCACAGGAGATGGGAGGACAGGACCTCACCATGTTCTGCTCCCTGCTTATCTGCTTGGGGGAGCCTTGGGAGAACTCTGGGTTTGAGACATGGGACGGGGACTCCCACCTGGGGGTGGGGAGACAGGTGCTCTTGCAGTATTCATTCATGACCCCACTGGTTATTGGGAAGTCAGAGAAGTCTCTGTTAGGGGCACAGTTGCCCCTGACGTGGGACCACCTTGGCAGAAAGATAACCTGGTGAGTCTGTCTCCACCAGCTGTATCCAGGACAAACATTTCTCGCTGTAAAAGAGGAGTGACTATTTTGTAATATCTCCTGGGTACTGTATTTTGGAAAATTATAATTGGCATAGTAAAGCATTTATCATATAAATCCTTTGGGCTTGTTAATTCTAGGTTGTGAGGAAAGTTAAGTAGAAGGAATGAGGAATAGCTCTGGGAAGGCTGCTCCTGGTAAATGATTCACAGCAATGCCCAGGATGCTATTTAGGAGGATAGTACCTCTGGGATCCAGCTGATTAACAAAGATGGTTTAGCTGTGGGAGTCCAGAGTTATAAACCAGAAGATGTATAAATTATAATAAGCAGCTTGATCCTTCTCTGTGGTGAAATGAAGCAGTTTTTGTGGAGGAGTTAATAGGTGTGTACCTGTGGTCCAGGCACCAGGCTGGGGCTGTGGGCACCACAGCACTAGAGGTGGCCATGACAGCAGTGAAATAAGCATCCTTATTATATGTGCTGTGAATACATTTGGTACACACCTTGCAAGGGAAATGATAAAGCCAGCCTTGCAAATGAAGGCTTGGTGAAGCAAAAAAAAGAGACATCAGGAAGCAGAAGAAGTGATGCCTCGGGTGTAGAGAGGTACAGCAGAGAGAAGTTTGTGTGCTAAATGAAATGTGCTGGGAAAACAGAATTGTGAATGTTGTTGATTCTGTTTGTGAAATGGGGACAAACTTGAAGACTAGTTGTATATGAGAAAAATATGTAAGAAAACATTTAGGTGTGATATTTTCTATGTTAATGTTTTAGAAATATTGAAGTGTTTTGATGGTTTTAAGAGACCAAAGAGTGAGAAAAGAATGTTTAATTGGCTATGCTGAACATGAGCTACACATTCAATATATTTTTAATTAACTGAAAACTGTGTTCCTATGTCATTTTGTTTCCACCATCTAATTTTCTGACTTACTTTAATCACAACATCATTCAAATCAGAGCTGTAATTATGGCCAATTTCTGTTACTTGGATGTGCTGCCTGAAACCCTTACTATATTCTTTGCTTCTTGCTGTCCAAACAGCAGTAGGGATGAAAAACTACAATTTCCTTTCTTCTGAGGTAATTCTTTCTTTTATAATTTTCCATTTAAACTTTGTTAGGTGGATTGCTTCACTGTAATCTGTTTGCTGAATGTTTCATGAACAAAGCACATTTTCACCTTTATTCTAAACAGTAAGAAAGTATTATTAAACTCCTGGGAACACTGTAAGATGCATCTCTTTACTGCAACTTTCTCTTATTTGAATATGGTTATTTTCCTTGCATTTTTCAACTTTGCCTTCCATATGAATTATTCTGCACGTCTGTCTGAATAACATATTGGGGAATATACTGAATAAGGTACTATGGCAAACAATCACCTGCAAATTTGTACTTTTTGGTTGTCTCTATATTCAATAGCAAAGAAGTCAAATATTGGTGAGATTCACTTTCGTTTCAAGGTATCTGCAGGAAAAAACAGTTTTGCAAGCTACACTTTTGGTCTGAAAAAATAAATCCATATTTGATCTATTTACTTCAGTAATTTAGATTTGTTGTAGTAACGATTTCAGTCGAAACTGTGCAATGATATGTGAAATTCTGTTGCAAGTTGTACAGCAGAGAAATAGTGCTGGCAGTCAGAAGTTTCTTAAATAAACCTTGCCCTCCACCTGGCTGCCTGGCTTTCTCTGCTAATGTTACATACCTTTTTACTAACTTCTCCTGTTACTCAAAACAGGAGATTTTCATAATCACTCTGCTAATTCATCCATGTTCCAAGGCTCTGGGAAGGGCTAAATGCTTGTAAAAATCGCCTCTTCTCCTTTGATGTGGTAGATTGTCTTTTATTGTTCTCCACATTAAGTTTCTGAGTATTTCCTCCATGCACTAACTTCTATTTTTTCCCTTTTTAATCTCTGTCTTCTTTCTTGAATCATTCAAATTTTACATTTTCGGGAATGTGAGTTTTGTAACAAGAAGATGAACCAGCAGCAGCAAGTGAAACTCTGAAAGGGGAGTAGCTGAACTGTTCTATACTTTGAGTACCCAAAAGAGTTCTTGAGCAGGACAGGTCTTTGAAAGGTCCCAGATAACACATGATGGCAGCTCTTGGAGAAAACAAAGCCCTTGGCTGAGTCTGGTGGAGGAAACCTTGGCTGTGAATGGTCTGGTACTGGCTACAATATATGTCTGTGACAAAGGAGTTCCAGCTCTGCTGTCAGATTCTAACACCTGACTTGGATGCTTTAATACAGGGATTCAAGTGTAATGGGTGTATGAATAAGTCATAGCGCTTTTTTAAAGAAAAAGGGGAAGGAAAAAACCCCCAAACCTGTAGCTGTTCCTTTGATTGGTGACAGATATTTTCTTCTGTAAAGCAGAGGTTTTCTGTTTCACAGACAGTGGAATATGTTCCAATTCCAGTTTTCATATTCCATGCATATTGTCATTTATGTGAATTTTTTAATGTTTCTTGAACACTCAGATTTCTATGTTGAACTGAGAGCAGGACCAACTGTCTCACACAGGTAAAATATGCCTCATCCAGGTACCTGTGTTAATGAGTGTTCAAGCTTTGTGTTTGTGCTACAAGAGGTTGAAACAAATGGCGACTGAACACCACTCTGACCTCCCTGATCTCCACTCTGTCATGTCCAAGCAATAACTGATTAACACAGAGTCATAGAATTGTTTGTGTTGTAAGAGACCTTTTAAAGGTAGCCCCCTGCCATGAGCAGGGACACCTTCCACTAGATTTGGTTGCTCAAAGCCCCGTCCAAGCTGGACTTGAACACTTTCAGGTATGGGGCATCTCTGACTTCTCTGTTTTGGTGCCACACCAGCCTCCCAGTAAAAAATTACTCCCTAACATCTAATCTAAACCTGCTCTTTTTCAGTTTGATGCCATTCCTCATGTCCTGTCACTCCATGCCCTTGTGAAGAATCCCGCTTCAGCTTTCCTGTAGGCCTCATTTAGGTACTGGAATGTGCTGTATGGTCTCCCTAAAGCCTTCTCTTTGTGCTGAACAATCCTAATTTTCTCAGACTGTGTTCACAGGAGAGGTATGCCTCAGCCCATCATCTTCATGGCCTCCTCTGGACTTACTCCACGGTTCATTTCCTTCTTATTTTGGGGGCTCCAGACCTGGATGCAGCAGTCCAGGTGGGGTTTCACCCCAGTGGAGCTGAGGGGCAGAATCCCCTCCTCCAACCGCCTGGCCACACTGCTCTGGATGCAGCCTAGGTTGGCCTTCTGGGCTGCAAGTGCACATGGCTGGGCCGTGTTGAGCTTCTCATCCATCAGTACCCCCAAGTGCATCCCTGTAGGACTTCTTTCAATCCCATCAGCCCCCAGCCTGGGCTTGCCCTGACCCATGTGCAGAACTTTGTATTTGATCTTGAACTTCATGAAGTTTGCACAGACCTGCCTCTCAAGCCTGTCAAGGTCCCCCTAGATGACATCCCTTCCCTCCAGTGTGCTCACTGCCCCCACACAGCTCAGTGTCATCAGCAAACTTGCTAAGGGAACCTGTAATCCCACTGTCCATATGACCAACCAAGATGTTAAACAGCACCAGTCCCAATACCAGCCCTTGGGGAACACCACTTGACACAGCTTTCCACCTGGACATTCAGCCATTGACCACAGCTCTTTAAGTGTGACTATCCAGCTAATTCCTTATCCACCAAGTGATCCATCCGCCAAATCTATGTCTCTTCAATTTAGAGACAAGAATATCATGACCATGTCAAATGCTTTGCACAACTCCAGGTTGGAGAAGCAGTTGATGAGCTTGTCTAATTTGATCTACTGAATCACTGAGAAAAACCAGCCTTTGAACAGAGACATCCTCATAGCAAGTAGTACTTTTCCTTTAAATCCTTTGGCTATCATGCATTTTCCATACAAGGGTAACTACAAGTTTTACAAGCCTTTTTCAGTCATAATGTAGAAGTGAAACACCATGATTTATATGACAGCAGCTCAAACTTTTAGCTCTGTCTTTGCCACTTCAGTTCTCTACTGCATTAACCAAGAGAGTAGCCAAAATACTAGAGTTGTCTCCCCAATGAGATCTTTTGTACTACAGAGTCCACTGAGTCCTTCTCCTGCTGCCTGCATTCCTAATGCTATTAGTTAATGCTCTAGATGCAATGGCTACAAACAGAGAATAAGGGAAAAATGGGATATTGAACATTAATTACCTCCAGAAACCACCATTTGCTGCTATTAAATATCCCATTGCACTTTTGTACTGGATGTACGTTTAACAAATTCAGCTGAAATATTTTTTGAAGGGAGGGCAGGAATATTGCTTTTGAGCTCATTTCTTCCTCCCTTTATAAATGAAACCCAGAAAGCCAACACCAGTTCAGTCTAAGAAGGAAGACGTCTGGCCCCTGGTGACTCTGCAGAGTATGCTGCTAAGATAATTACATTAAAAGATGCATCTGACCCAGGCATGCTTATCTGTGCCATTTGAATAGATGCATTTCCAAATTGTATAAAGCAATTGAGGATGACTGAATTACAGACAAGATTGTCGGAAGAATAAATTCAAAGTTGTTAGATATTAATGTAGGTAGTTCTTGCAACATGGCAGCTCATGTGCAGATACACCCACTCAGGATCTAGGGAAAGAAAGTCCCACTCAATGTTGCCCAGATTTTCTGGTTTGAGTCAGTCTGACCTTGGTGGTGACAATTTTATGACAATGCTACTGCTGCCTAAAGAAGATCCAATGGGTGTGGAAGTGCATCTGAGGAGTTCTTTTCCAGCCTTTTTGTGCCGAGCTCGTGTAAATCTCTGTGCTTCAGTTCATTTGTTCCTTGTTTGTCACATTTCAACAGTTAGCAAGGACCTGTTACAAACTGAAACTTGTCAACGAATCAGGGACAGAGGGAGAGCAAAACCACTTGTTTTGTTCCTGTTAATTCAGACCATTTCCATGTGCCATATTAATTTTGTCTCTACAGGTCTATTAGCACAACTGAGAGAATTGTAAATTTTGATCAGGGAGTGGAAACAAATGGCTAGCATATAAAAGAGGAGAACCTTTTAAAGTGGTTTTGCCACAGACAAAATTATGGTAGAATGATATAGTGTGGAATGGTACCTAAGGCTCATCCTTCACAGGGAAGTTTATTTACAGATGCAGAATAAATCTTTAGCAGGAGCAGAGTGATGGCATGGTGAACACTCTTGAGCAGTGTGCCACAATGCCGTTGTTTCTGGGTACTGCATTTGAACCTAATGAGGATGTATAAGGCTATCTGTATAGAGGTGCTCTCAATTCAAGAAAGGTTGTGACATCTCCCTCACTGGGGGCTTGTAAATAGATTAATCTGAACCAGAAGTGGTGTGTATCACTGATCTTTGTGTAGTTGATCCTGTTCAAGGTGGGCTGGATGAACTTGGATGACTTTTCAAAGTTCTTTCCAGTCGTGATTTTCATGCTTCACTGACACATGGGAAATCCACTGCTCCCACTGGAGTGATGAATTCTCAGCAACCTTGAAAAGCCAAGGTGAGCATATGCTGAATTATGTGTTGTTGCAGACAGTGCTAAAATTGAACGGGAGGGAGGGGGGGGAATGAAGGAATGTAGGGACTCTGAATCAGGCTCGTGTAAGCACAGCCTACTGCAGTGGGATGCTGGTTTTGTTCAGCAGTAACACCTATTTGCAAAAGGCTGCAGGGAGCAGGGTGTGTGCTTCACTGGAGAGAGAAGAAATGCCACATGTCACTTTGCCCTGAGCATGGAGACCTGCTGTAGTTCTCACTGGTGTTACTAGGAATGGGCACTTAATGCTCGGCAGCATCACACCCTGTGAATGGGACCAATTTCTCACTGTGGATTAGGTTGTACTGACTCCCTGCACTCCAGAAGAAAACCTGTTCTCTGCCTTTAGTGATCAAACTCTCATTAAATAGTGAATAGCCATTCTGTTTCATGTTTGTGAAGTTGCTTTTCCTTCTCCTCTCCTGTGAAAGCTCTGCAGAGAGGAATGGCTGTTCCGCCACGGGAGGTCCTGTCTTACAGCACTGCTGTCATTAGTCTTCTGTCACATTGTCAGGCTTTCATGACTCAGGCATTAAAAAAACCAAATAACCAACCCTCTTTCTGAACTAAAATAGCCTAGGAACAGTTTTTTAAAAGAAAATCTTAATACAACTAATTAGGTCATATTTTCTTTCTGAAAGCTTTTAATGGGGCTCACGATTTTACTGCTTAAACTGAAGCAACTTGAATTCTTAATTATTATTTTTAAACAAAATTCAATGCCATTGAAGTCATTTGAGAGCTTTGATAGATTAAAAAAATGAGAAGAAAGAGGTCTTCAATGTTCAGTAACTTTAAAAAGGGCTATGCCTCTTTTGTAGATGAGGTCAGTATTTCTCAGCAGATCTCCTTTAATGCATCAGAAAATGGTTCCTGAAAGAAGAGAAAAACTTAAAAATAAATATGTGCACATTTCTGCAAGCAAGCAGAACAGAGTAAATAGAGGTAATAAAATAAATGTCAAAGCTGAGTCTCGATTTTACTATGTTGTAAATGAAAATTGTTGTAGCAATATGAGAAAGTACATGGCTCCTCAAAGGAAAAAAAAAACCAAAAGGCTGAAAATGGTGGTGTAAGGCATGCTTGCAGTCATGGTGTAAATCATCCTGATACCCAGGTCATGCCCAAATGTTGAGTACCTCTGACTGACCTAGTGAGGTGCCACCTGAAATAAAAGTTTAGGTCTCAGAAGAAATACAGACACATCAAGTATCTCTATGTGACTTTGCATTGTCCAGCATAGGTAAGTCCCTACCATCCAGATCTCGTCTACTCTCCCCCTTCTCATGCAGCCTTTGGCAGGTGGAAATGCTGCTCCAGAAGGCTGCTGGCATCACGGGTGGAAGACCTGTCTGCTTATGTGGAGGTGCAGTGGTGGTGCCTGGGGCTGGACCACAGCCCTTTCCATGAGGTCCTTCCACATCAGTCAGTCACATGGCTTTACTCCCACCATCCTGGCAGTGATGGGCAGCTGTCTGGTGCCTCCTAGTCTCCAGTTAGTGAAAAGAAATTAGATACTCTACATATTCCTTCGGGCCAGAAAATTTATCACCAGGATTACTGATCTCAATCCAGTCAAACCGAGGTAACATGCCAGTCACCTCCTTCCTTGCCAGTATTCCAGCCCCCTAGCCTTCTGTCTTTGCTCCCCCTATACTACTGGTGCCATTAACCCCTCTACTTCCACCAGGGATGTGGAAAAATGAATTGACTTCAGATGCTGGTTTGAGGGTCAGTGCTGCACTGGCCTGTCAGGATTAGATCGGGCCAACTCCAACCCAGGTCAGAGGAGCTGCAGCAGGATGAAAACAGTGCCCCAGGAAGTGAGGTAAGAGGAGAGGACTCCTCTCTTTCTCTTGGCACAGCTCTTGTGGAGGAGCACACCTGCTCTCCTCCCTGGCTCTGTGCAAAGACAAGCAGCACCTTCTGTACATGGTGGCTTCAGAACCCATAGGGGTTAGAAATGATTCCTTGTGAGAACTGGGATTGTGACCATAAGGGCTGGACTGTACCAGCTGTGGGAGGCACCCTATAGCACAGATACCCTCCATGGGAGAGCCAGGACCTGCCTAACACAGAGACAAGTGATGCTCTTAGGGTTTGCAGGCTGAGAGGCTTCTGTGTGTATGCTTGTGCATAAAATAATTTCTTACCCAAATGATTGGGTTTGTGGGGCATGGTTTTGGTAGTGGGGGGTGCTACAGGGGTGGCTTCTGTGAGAAGTTTCTAGAAGCTTCCCCCGTGTCTGACAAAGAACCACATAAGAATATCTATGAAGACCACAGTACATGCTGGGCTTTTGTGAGCTCAGCCATGTAGGTGGTTTATTCGCCTGACTGAAACCCTTGGTGAGAACAATCACTAGTTTGAGGCACAATTTGGAAATTACAAGGCAGGGTGAACAAGGTTTGTACTGCTACCACAAAGGCACCCCAAGGAATATTAAAGCAGGCTTATTCTAAAAATTATTGTGAGTGTTTGAGATACACGCTGAAACTGAGCAACGTGTGGTTTCTTAGAGGCATTGATGTAATCCACTCTCAAGATGGCACAAGGGGAAGAAATGATCTGTATAGTTTATGTATTAACTTCTTTTATAAACAGAGCTACAGAGCCTACATCAAATCTTTAAAGTCAGTGGAAACTTTTCTTCAGCTGTCTTTTTTGAAATAGGATTGTGTTGTTTGGCTTTGCTATGCAAATAAGCTTTTTGTTTGATAATGTGATTCATTTCTGACTTATCGTTAAATGCTTTCTAGTCTCATGAACAAAAGATTTCCATGACTTGATCTAGCAATTTACATATGAGCAGAGGGTCATGCTACTGTGTCCTGTGTAAAATATCAGTAAAACAAAAATAACCCATTCAACTAACAAGCCAACTGCAGAAGAAATGGCAATGCAGGCTGACTTCAGGATAAAGCACTAATGAAAAGGTGGCATGACTGTTTGGTGGAGTCTGACTTACTAAGGAAAAGGAAAATAGTATTTTGGTCAATATGGGTAAGTGTATGGACAGCAAACTGTATGGTGTGAAGAAAGGATTACATCACAACCAGCTTCCGAACAAGTAAAAGACACGAAAAGAAGTTAATTTGGCCTCAAGGGGGAGTAAAATATCAAGGTTATCATCGAG